>JALBCR010003550.1:0-175166 GCA_030710515.1 Abscondita cerata | reverse complement strand
AAATTTATCTGTAACTTATAATGCAATTATACAAGATCATCATTGTAGCGTTAGAAATGTAAGTACCTAACCAGTTAGCTATTTAGTAAAAACTAGTAATAAAGAAGTATAAGTTCCATCGGTATAAATTGCAAATTCTCAATTTTGAAAATTTGTTAAAATGAAAAAAATACACAAATAAAATTATATTGTTACAAAATAGCTGTACAGAGCGTTTTATTTTTATATTCATGATGGAGTTTTTTTACAGTTTTAATGATATTCCCATTCTTCTTAATGAAATAGATCATACAAACCCTATATATCTTGAAAGCTTAGTGCAACCGCGAACAAATGACATTATAACATACAGGGTGTTTTATTTCATTATTAGCCAAATAAAAAAATTTTTACATATTACTATATTTAGGGAATGCGGGGTGATAAATATAATGTTTGTAAACTATTGGCTATATCTTATAAAATACTGTTTATAACCTAGTGCGACTATATATTATTGCAAAACTCTTTAGAATGTGGGAATTGCTAAATTTGTAATACAATATGAAAGGGTGTTTTATATAAAAAGTGAAAGTTGACATAGCCACACAGTTCGTTCCAGAATATAGGGTATTCCAACCCGGATATAGTGTCAAAATTCGACAGCCCAAACTTTTACTTTCTTTATAATGCAAATTTATCACCTGGAAACGTAGATTGCCGCAATAGCAGTGAATAGGGTAATCAAAAATTTAATAATAGAATTAAAAAACACTATATTGAAAACTTGAATTAAAAAACTACACAGGAAGAGAAAAATCAGAAAATATAAAAAATTAGTAGTAAAACAAATAAAGAGAAACAAATTAATAATTAAGGAGAAGGGGAAGCAAATGGAGTAATCCATTTAAAAAGGCAACATGAAATAAATGAGAACGTAGTGAATGTGAATCAGGCACTTTCTATCATTTGATGTAACTTCTGTTTTTTCACAAATAAGTATTTCATTTATACTGGAATCAAATAAAATATCATACGACATTACATTTAAAATGAACTTTACTAATAATCAAATTTCTATTCACTTCTAGTTTTTATCAATATAATGGAGACAAATATAATATATAAAAAGTTTTTGGTACAGGCATGGGTGACCAATCCTCGCCGATAGTAGCTAACCTTGTAATGCATGATTTACTTACAGAAAGTTACAACTGACATAATTTACAGTAGAAATTGAGATAAACCATAAACTCTCGTTTTTAGATATAGAATTAATAAGAGATAGAAAACATTATTATACCAAATCAATTGTGCCTATCCGTATTATTAATTATTATTCAAAACATGCACATCTTCAAAAATTAAATATTCAAACTCTATAAAAAATGAAATCAAAAAGTTGTATAGTATATAATTAATTGATAAAAGTTTTAAAAACCAGTCTACAAAAAATAATTACCCAATAAAACTAGCTGACAAACTAATAAAGTTCAACAATATTTTGTTAACCAAAACGATACAAATACTACTAACACCTTACAGACGAATACATGCATTCCACAAAAAAAACTAATTAAAATTGATAGTCTATGATGTTGTAGATACTATATATTGGCCAAACAAAACAAAAAGCTAGTTAACTAAATTAAAAACCATAAATACGCTCATGAGAAGAAAAGTGAAAATACAACATTAGCTATAAATTCCTCAACAATAGACAATACTTTGATTTCACTAATCCTATTATATTAGATATAGAAAATAATTTAAATAAAAGACTAATATCGAAATGCTACACATAAACCTCTATAAAGACAATATTAACTTTAAAACCAGAGAGTCAAAATTTAAGTACATGTTATAATAACATAATTAGTAAAATTAGAATCAATAAAAGAAAACAAAATTAAATTAAAATATGGAGAAGTAAATAAAAACTTTTTGAAGTCACGATTGTATACAATTTTGATAGTATAGCGTTTAATAGTATTGACGTCATTTATTTTTATCACATAAGGTTACCGTAAGAATTTTATCAAATGCATTTATTAATTCAATATAGAGGGTTATTCACTATAAATTACCCATAAAAGCTCTTCACACGCGTGTCTCATACAATATTTTATCGACGTCAGAACTGCAAATAGAAACAGAGAAACGCATTCGGTTTCACTTTTGTTTTATTTCGAGTCTTACGTTGCCAGACAACTTTGACACCCAAAATTATTTAATAATGAAAGTTCCATTTAAATTACATTGCACTTTTACACACGATTTTATTTTTTGCCAATGATTTATTTAAAAGTAGCATTTGCCACACAGTTATTTAGTAATTAATGTAATTGATTATAGGTTGGACGTAGATAAATGAAATAATATATAAGGATTTTCTGGCAATTAAAATTTTATTTCTCTAAATTCAATATTTTATTAAAGGTTATATCCTTAATTGAGAGTGGGTGTAGGAAAAATTAAATTATTACCATTCAATTTTCAACAACGTTTCGGAGCTTTATTAATGCTTCCTTCCTCAGTATTTTAATGATCAATAACAGAAATACAAACTACACGTAGGAACAAATGATAATGTTATTCTTAATTATTTGAAATTAGATAAATATAAATAACTTACTTAATTGAGGTGTAATAATTTCGTCATAATTTTCTTATTTATACAAACATAAATTGTTCATAGTAATATTTTAAAACGGTTATAGATATAAAATAAATGTAAAATTTTGAATAAATCTCGTACCTCACTAGCGACACACAATAATTAACTATACTAACATTTAGTTATAAATAAAATCTAAACACATTAACAAACGTACATTGAATAACTAATAAATACATACAGTTGATAACATTCTATAGTATTATTAGTGCAAAAGTATATAAATGAAATCGGAGCTATTAAAACGTTAAAATAACAATAATAGTATATGGGTTTAAGTAACTTATTTTTCTATCTTCAAATTAAAATTTCATTAGTTTTAATTTTGCTAATTATATTATTATAGCATGTACTTAAATTTTGACTGTCAGTTTTGAAACTGATGTTGTTTTTATAAAGGTTAATATGTAGTATTTCGTATATTAATATTTTGTTTAAATTAATTTCTATGTCTAATATACTGGGATTAGTGAAGTTAAATGTATGACCTGTAGTTGAGGAATGTAGAGAGTGCTGTATTGTCAATTTTTCACAGTCGTATTTTATAATTTTAATTCTGTTAATTAGTTTTTTGTTTTGTTTGGCTAATATAATATTTATTGCAACCTAAACAGTCAATTTTATAAATCAGTGATGATTTTTTGTAATTTGTGTTTTGTCTTTAATTTAGTGTAACATGTATTGTATATAGTATTGTTGTTGTATAGAATTATTTTAATTTCGTTTTATTTAGAATATTTATTATTTCGTGACTTAAGGTTGGTATGTTAATTAATTTTTTATATTGGATACGATGTATTTATCTGTGAGGTGTTAGTTGTATTCATATTGTTATTTTGATTATTTGGTGAAGGGTTATTGTTATAGTAAATTCATTTGTTGTATAATTTGAAGGATAAATTATTTTTGTAGTATGGTTTTTAAAGTTTTAAGTTTTATCGATTAATTCTGTGCTATATAATCTTTTATTTTATTTTTATAGAATTTATAATATTCAATTTTGGTGGTATGATTGCCTGAGTAATAATGAATACGACTAGAGTAATTGGTTTGGTGTAATAATTAAACAAAATATTGTTGTTTTCGACATCTCTTATTAGTTCTATGTCTAGAAATGGAATTTTGATTGTTTTTTTCCATTTCAAACATAAATTTTATATGTTGGTTGTAACTATTTAGAGTAGTTAGAGTATTATTAGAATTCACTAAAAAGAAATACATGCTATAATGTCATCGACGTACATAACAAAAATTGGTGTAGTAGTTTAACGTTTTTATAGTTTCTGGTAAATATGCATTACAAGGTCGGCTAATATCGGTAGAACATGGTTACCCATAGCTGTACTAAAACTTCAAATAATATTTGTCCTTAAATTGATAAACTGGAATTAAATAAATTGATTATTAATAAAATTCATTTATATCTAATGTAGTTATTTTATTTGATCCTAATATTTTTGAATTAATTCAATAACAAGTTCTTTAGTAATATTAGTGAAAAGAGAAGTTATGAATTAAAATGATATAAGTGTATGATTTGTAGTGATTTTGTTTTTACTATTATTATTTATGTAATCTAATAATTGAAAAGAATTTTAATGTTATATATAAACTAGGTGTTACATTTGTAATAATGTTAGATATATATTTAGATTTAAATATGTAGAATCCTAAGGATAAGCAATGGACGATGATGATTACCATCTTTATGGATTTTAATTAACCATAAAATTTGTGAGAGATATACTAGTGTATGTAATTACTTTTTATAGGTGTATAATTCTTATGTGTCCCTTTGTATAAAAGTATTTACAATGTTATTATTTCTCATTTTGAAAAGTTTTTGTAGGATCTATTATTTTTTATATATGTTATCATTATTCAATAAATCACTAATCTTAGTTTCAGTAATCTCTTCATTCAATCCGACAAAAGAAACTCTACATTAGTATTGAATGAAGAAGATTACTTGAAAAATATTGAAGAACGTTAAAATTCTAGTATTTTACTAATTTAAAGTAATGACGGACATGGAAATTGGATAGATCTGTATATTTTAATGATTTTCATAATTTTCCAACATATTAAGAAATGTTACAAATCATTAAGAAATGTTTTCACCTAATTAAGTTTTATTTCCTGGGAGTGGTTCATTACAAGTGTGCTTTTATTTAATATTAAAATTTTTTTATTAATTTATTTTTGTTGTACTTATACCAAGTTGAGTACAATTAAATCTATTATTAGTATTATGTCTTTGTTTTGTAAATTATTTAAAATTGTAATTATCATTTTTATCATAAATTTGTGAGTATTAACAATGGTTTCATAATTTCCTTCGTACTGTAAATGTACATTGACGTAAATCTAAAAATACCTAAACTAATATTTAATGTGTACCACTATCATTTCAACAAAAAGAGCGTATATGTACTTTTGGTTTATTAAAGATTTCGTTTGTTATTCTCATTTTGCTTCTTTTATACAACTTTCTTTTCATATTACCGTCAATTATTTATTTAGATTTTTCAGTTAATATTACAGTTCTGCCAGGCTTTCATATTCGGTGTAACTAGAGAAGTATTAATACGGAGTGATAATTAATGATGTTCAACACGTTACCTTTACAACATATTTACATGTAATTTTTTCTATGCCGCTCTATTCATTTTGACATTAATTAACACCTTATATTATTATAGTCAGCAGGTATAGAATTTGTTGGTACAGAACTAGAAGGTCTATTGCCTGCTTTACTCCACTGGTTTGAAGTTTATTTCTATGGCGTAACACTTTTTAGAGTACAATCGAAACTGTAAAAAGCACATCAGAAATGCATTTTTAAGCTAGATAAAGATGAACTAATTAGAAAAAACACATATATTATATAACAGTTTAAATATACCTTTATCGTGTAGTTTGATGTCATCTACTTTTGACTGAATTAAGCGCATTAACTTAGAATATTCTTAACTGGCCAAACCTAGTCACTGGTGACTTTTCAAGGTAAAATAAAGAAAAATCCTTTGCATAAAAATGTCAAGGTACCTCAAAATCGTCAATTGTTTGACATTACATACAAATACATTGCAACGGTAACTAGATGAAAATCATTAACACCTTGTATATGATGCAAATGCGATATCTGAAAAACTAAAACGATTTTGATAAAACTTGACACTATTCTTTATTATATTTATATAATTGTTAAATTACACTGTTGAATCTGACTTTTCCACTTTATGTAATCTTGTTAAGATCACAAACACGTTTTGTTATTACACGTAGCTATACAGTTAATTTAATAATATTGTAAGAATGGTGAACAAATCCAAATATTTTGTTATCGTTCATATCTTAGGCTCGTATACCGGGTGGGGCACTACCAACGAACTAATATGGTTCTTACTTATTTTGAAGTTTTTGTATTCCTTCAGAGTGTCTACAAATCACATAAAAACATTATTTATTTATTCGTATGGTACATTTTAATGTATTGTGATGTAAGTGTTATGTATGGTGCCCCAGAAGATCAGTATAAACCTGTATAGTGTGGTGACGAAACCGTGTGCAATAGTGGATTGGTTCGGCTTGGCAAAGCATTTGCTTCAAGCTTTAGGAAAACCACTAAAACCTGAACATGCCAACCCTTACCCGCCTTTGTATTCATATGTAATAATATTAATTAAGTGTGTAAACATTATAGAAGGTAAATAAGAACGTAAAATATAACTTGTAGTAGTTTCCTTACATAGAAAGCCTTCTGGATGTATAACCAAAGAACTATAGAAGGCCTTCTATGTAAGGAAACTACTACAAATTAAAAATAATAAGAGGAGCAAGCAATAATTTCAAAGATTGTATTCATACCTTCTAAGATGTACCGTAATAAAATATAACAGCACAGCCATTGCATGACGACATATAATGGACCGCCCCAAGCGCCAGTCACGACAATGACGAAAAAAATAGTAGTTAAAGAAATAGCAAGACAAAATAATGAAAAAATAGATGATCAGGACAAGAATACAAAATATTGCTGAACTTCAGATGTCCTTCAGATTCGTAAGCCATAATACAGGGTGTATTAAAACATGCGCCTAATAATTACACCACGCTATTATACGTTGAAAACCAAGCAAAACTCTGATACCGTTTTAGTGTTAACTCTTCGGTTAAGGAGGTATTAATGCTTAAACTTTGAAAATTTTTTTGACTATGGTTGAGAATTGCATTGAAATTGTATCAACAACACATAGTTCAACAATTAAAATAAGTAATCAAATATAAATTATAACATTTCGGTAATAGTTTATGTATTAATTTAATATTTAAGAATGCAAAATCTTCGTGATTTATAGTTTTGGAAGATGTTGCAACTATGCATTATAAGCTGGGTTGATGTTTAAAATGTAATAATAAAAATTGATAGCTTGATGTATGATTGACGAATTAATTATTGTCATTTTTGATATTTGTAAAAGTCACTTTTCTAATATTTTCGTAAAAAACTTCTGCTTCACTCATTATTTATTAGTTACTATTCGATTATATCATTGTTATAAATTACTTTGTTCCTTATGTGTTTCTTCAGTTTTGTGCTTTCGGTTTTGAAAAAAATCATGACATACACTTTTCGCGAGTACGCAGATATATATTTGATATTAGGCGAATGTGGCGGTAATTTTCATCGAGCTGCAAATTTATATGCCGAACGTTATGTAAACAGGAGACATCCTGATGATCATGTTATCCAAAGACTAGATCAGCGCTTAAGAGAAACAGGAAGAATGGATCCTAAGCAGGGAGTTGGTGGAGGGCGATCACAGACGTGTGTTACAACGAAATGGAAGAGAACATCTTACAGGTATTTGAAGACGAACCTCGACAAAGTACCCGTTCTGTAGCTCGAAGACTTGATATTAGCCATACTGCTGTACATAGAGTGTTAAGAGAAAATCTCTTACATTCGTTCCACTTCCAGCGAGTCCATGGGTTGCTTCCGGAAGATTATCCGCTACGGATAGAGTTTTGCAGATGGTTATTACGGCAACAAGTAGTCAATCCGGCTTTCATTGAAAACATTTTATGGATGGATGAAGCCACCTTTACCTGTAACGGAATGTTTAATATGCACAATATGCACCACTGGGCTGATGAAAACCCTCATGTCTTCCATCAAACTAATCACCAGTTTAGATTCAGCGTCAATGTATGGGCTGGAATTATCGGAAATAGATTAATAGGGCCACACATTATGCCTCGTAGATTAAACGCCGAAAATGTTGTCTATTTTTTAAACAACTATTTACCGAGCTTTTTGGAGGAAGTACCGTTACTTCTCAGGAGAGACATGTGGACTCAATTAGATGGAGCTCCAACCCACTGGGGGCTTCAAACTAAGGATTGGTTAAACCAAAACTTTCCAGAGAGGTGGATCGGGCGCAATGCTCCGATATCATGGCCTGCAAGAAGTCCTGCCTAAATGTCCTAGATTTTTTCTTTTGATGGAAGACATAAGGGTTTTCATGAAGCCCAGTGGTGCATATTGTGCATATTAAACATTCCGTTACAGGTAAAGGTGGCTTCATCCGTCCATAAAATGTTTTCAATGAAAGCCGGATTGACTACTTGTTGCCGTAATAACCATCTGCAAAACTCTATCCGTAGCGGATAATCTTCCGGAAGCAACCCATGGACTCGCTGGAAGTGGAACGGATGTAAGAGATTTTCTAACACTCTATGTACAGCAGTATGGCTAATATCAAGTCTTCGAGCTACAGAATGGGTACTTTGTCGAGGTTCGTCTTTAAATACCTGTAAGATGTTCTCTTCCATTTCGGGTTGTAACACCGTCGTGGTCGCCTCCACCAACTCCTGTTTAGGATCCATTCTTCCTGTTTCTCTTAAGCGCTGATCTAGTCTTTGGATAACTGATCATCAGGATGTCTCCTGTTTACATAACGTTCGGCATATAAATTTGCAGCTCGATGAAAATTACCGCCAATTCGCCTAATATCAAATACATATCTGCGTACTCGCGAAAAACTGTATCAATGATTTTTCTCAAAACCGAAAGCACAAAACTGAAGAAACAGTTTTACGAAAATATTAGAAAAGTGACTTTTACAAATATCAAAAATGACAATAATTAATTCGTCAATCATACATCAAGCTATCAATTTTTTATTATTACATTTTAAACATTAACCCAGCTTATAATGCATAGTTGCAACATCTTCCAGAACTATAAATCACGAAGATTTTGCATTCTTAAATATTAAATTAATACATAAACTATTACCGAAATGTTATAATTTATATTTGATTACTTATTTTAATTGTTGAACTATGTGTTGTTGGAACAATTTCAATGCAATTCTCAACCATAATCAAAAAATTTTACAAGTTTAAGCATTAATACCTCCTTAACCGAAGAGTTTAACACTAAAACGGTATCAGAGTTTTGCTTGGTTTTCAACGTATAATAAGCGTGGTGTAAACTTATTAGGCGCATGTTTTAATACACCCCTGTATTATGACTAGAATCTGAAGGACATCTGAAGTTCAGCAATATTTTGTATTCTTGTCCTGATTATCTATTTTTTTCATTATTTTGTCTTGCTATTTCTTTTAACCTACTATTTTTTCGTCATTGTCGTGACTGGCGCTTGCGGTACCATTATATGTCGTCATGCAATGGCTGTCAACTTGTTATATTTTATTACGGTACATCTTAGAAGGTATGAATACAATCTTTAAAATTATTCTTGCTCCTCTTATTATTTTTAATTTGTAGTAGTTTTAACATAGAAGCCTCTTACATAGAAAAAGCCTTCCTATAGTTCTTTCTGGTTATACATCCAGCTCCTATAGAAGGCCTTCTATGTAAGGAAACTACTACAAGTTATATTTTATTTTCTTATTTACCTTCTATAATGTTTACACACTTAATTAATATTATTACATATGAATACTAAGGTGGGTAAGAGTTGGCATGTTCAGGTTTTAGTGGTTTTCCTAAACCTTGAAGCAAATGCTTTGCCAAGCGGAACGAATCCAATATTGCACACGGTTTCGTCACCACACTATACAGGTTTATACTGATCTTTTGGGGCACCATACATAACACTTACATCACAATACAATATTTAAAATGTACCATACGAATAAATAAATAGTGTTCTTTTATATTTTTCTACACCTACTTACTTCCGTTTCGGATATAAATTGATTTTATGTGATTTGTAACCATACAACTTTCATGCATAACATTTTTTCCTACGAGCAATAATAACGATAAAAGTCTTACTTCATACACTTTTATCATAAATAACTATGTATTTCAAACAAAAAAGGTTATAAGGATGCGATGCTACTACAATTTTTAACACTAACATTAAAATAGTAAGAAGGTTATGAATTTTACAGATTTAATTTGCATTAGGCATTTCAACGCTTTTGCCAAAATGGCTTCTGTGGGGCAAACAAACCTGTGTTTTCATTCGAATGTGTGCAATTTCTGTTGATTTTTTTGTACTTTTAGTGGTTGTTTTAATTAAGTCAGTTATAGAAACTGTGAAAGAGTATTTTAACAGGGATTTTAAAAAAGTTAACACTGTCACGATTTCCTCTACTGCCACAGTCCACTACACAACCAAATGCTGGCATTATGGTACATTACAAATAAATTAAACGTAATATAAACTATATTAAAATCCTATAACTCAATGATAAAATCTATCTAATTATACGTAAGTTTGCCCTACAGTAACCATTTTTAAAGGTCTTTGACAGCTATCTGACAGCGCATTGAAATGCCTTATTGATGAACTGATTTACAGTTCCATCTATTTGTATATAGGTTTCTCCTAATTAAGTGTCCATTATTTGGTAACTTTCAATTATTAAACATTCAAAATTGTTTAAGTTCGCAAATTAATTGAATTTTTAATCTCAATTAAAACAATATCTCATGCAATTGAATACGAAGTAATAGTGTAGAATATTTTCGCTTTTTCTCATACGCGAAAATCATTTAACAAATTAGTGAATGATCCACCAAAAATTAAAAACGAACAACGAATAAAGGCATACCCATAAATTGACGTTATTTGAGACGTAGCGGTATCATTCATTACCAAAGCATCCTTGATAAATAATAAATAGTACTGCAAATTTGCTCTACCGAACTTATTCTAATGCAATCAAATTGCAAAGGTCGTGTGTAGCAATTTTGAATCACCTGTGTAAATTCGCCAGAGATTGTACAAACACTGAGAATCAATCGACCTCTGTTTGGTCGTTTTCGGACTCTTCAGGGGTGAGACAACTTGAATGTAAGTTATTTTTTCCAACACTTAGTTATCTATAATAATCGAAGGATCGACTTATGTAACTACTTATATATATGTCGACAAAGTTACTTTAATGCAAGTATATACTAATATAGACATACTTGTACACGAACGGACAATATTTGTTTTTAAAGTATTTTATTGAGTGAACATTAGATTTTAATTTAATGTTAGATGTGACTGTCATGTCCTAATTTTAAGAAGCATTGAAAAAGTCCGCATAGGTCGGACGAAACGTCGGCAACTTGAAACCAGGGTAGTATAATATATAAAGGTTTTCATAAAAAAAATAGTATATGTTGCATTGGGTATGTAATGACTGCTAGGCACAAGCAACGGCATTAGGAAATGAGCCGAAGGCTTTGCGTGTGTCTTAAAAGCCATTGCATGAGAAATTGCATATATACCATTTTTACGACAGCCATAACAATAAATAGAAATATACAGAATTGTAAAGGTGATTTGCGTAAATAGAATAACTGACAAAACACAAATAGCGTGTATATATTTCACATTATTCTTCTCATCAAAATATTTAAGTAGGTACATAGTGTTTAATTAATAAATGGAAATATTTTAACTGTAGAATCTTGAGCTGAAAATATTAGTATACTATGCAACTGAGATCACTTAGATAAATTATGGTTTCTTATTGAGTCATATGGTATTTTATTTAAAAAAATTAAATGCGATTACTATAAAACTATTTGACGTAGTAGTCATACTTGGCAGAACGTGTAAGCGATGTACACCCTAATAATTATTTTAAATAAACGGTTATTTATATATTTATTGGTATGGTACATTATTTTCATTATGGTATTATGATGTAAATGTTATATGTATGGTGCCCTAGAAGATCAATATAAACCTAAACATACCAACCCTTACCCACCTTAGTATTCTATATATATATATATATATATATATATATATATATATAATGATTTCAGAATGGTTTTAATAACAAGAAATATCAAAAAGGAAATTTTAACTTGTAACTAAAGGTTCTGATTGTTGCAAAATTGTTTTACTTGAACCCATACCAATTGTGGACTTTCAATAGAAAAAATTGAACGTTGTATAAAAAAACATTTAAATACATGTTTTCGAAATTGGAAAGAAAGAACTGTTGGAAAAATATACGTAACACGCAGTCTGGGTTCTCTGCTTGAACTAGAAACCTCGAAATGCTCAAAAAAGAAGAAAACAAACTGGTGCTAGTTCAAATAAAGGTTAGATAATAAACTTTCCTTCCATAACTTTTTTTGTGTAATTTATATTCTTGTCTTGGAGATACTGTTAACACAATTGGTGTCACCTGATTGTCATATCTCAGTAATTACATATCGGATCAAAAAGAAGTAGTGTTTAATAAAATTACAAACAACTTTTGTTTGAAGAATAAGGTGTATACTAAATATTTTTGCAAATGTGCCAAGAATCGAAAAATGTATGTAGGTTAACGCTTCTTTTGGCTTGACAAATTATCCCCAAAATCTGATCAGTTTTGCGCTATTGTAAATAAAACCATATGCAAAGTTTCAAATCGTATCTGTGGTTTTCTTGATATCTTGTTATATACAGCTACCAGTAGAATTTTTTTGCATTATTATAACGTACTAACTCGAATTCGTCGAAAAAAATTAAAAAATTTGGCATGGAAACCTTAACTCCTCATCTTATTTATTAGATGCAGATTAAAAATTAAGCTAAGTTTCATCAGTGCGATAAATTGTTTGTTTCTCCTAACCAAACTTTTTGATTGACGTTAAATACTTGCGATGTTTTTCGATTAAAATATTATTTCTACTTTGTGTTTCACATTTAAAACCCAACTTTTTAAAAATTGTTTAAAATGTGGTGCGTTTGGAGTTGGGTCTAGTAATTCATCATTATTTGTAATTTTCAAAACTTTTTCTAAAACTGGTAGATCGTTTAAAAAAAATAAAAATATGTCTTTGTATAGCGAATTTCTCAAAATTGTCTAGCCTCGAGATTCTTCGTGATTTCTTTTTCTGTTAAAATATTTATTTAATCGATGGACTAAAAGAACGTGATCGGCGTCAAAGGCAGGTTGCTTGCGAAAGCATTTTGGCACATATTTCATCTGCTAGGATACTCTGTAGTGACGGAACCCACTGTCATTTATCGGCCTGGGTGGAAGTAAATCCTCGCATTGTAGAATTCTGCATTTTTAAGCCGTTATTTTTTCGAGGAAGAAAGACGTACAGTGGCAATGACCGCTATCTTTTGATGATACAGAAGTTTTTAGAAACCGGGATTAATGCTTGTGGAAGTGTTGCTCGGGAAATATTGGGACGATTGTTTTCAGGTCTTTCTCTGACCAGCTATTTCTTTTTTTCTTTGAAGACACTTAAAGATTGAAGTCTTTTGAGGAAAGCCACAAACGATTGAATTATTATTCGCAATGCGATTGCATCAATATATCAAGTTAATCGTCTAGTAATGTGATACTTTATATCGCGACTACCATGCAACGTTGATTGAGGTAAACATCTGGACAATATCATCATCTTCAAAACTTACTGAAAATAAATGGCAAACATAGCTTTGTAAAATAGTGAAATGAAATGTTTACACTGATATAGTTTACTCTATTTACGACTGATCGAAAATGGTTGTCTTGTATCTGCTAGAACATGTGCTACGTCATAGAACGTTTCAGGATGATGTCAGTTGTACTACATACTCAATGCACAAAAGCTTTTGTTTCGAACATTGTTGCAATTTTAAAAAAATCACTATTTAAAATAAGTCTTGTGCAATATTAAATAATTATTTTTATCAAAATAATAGTAAAATACTGTTATTAAGAACAAGGATAGAAGCAATTGATAAACATAATTTCATAAATGTTCGGACATAGGAAGCTAAACTAATTTTATGAGTTTTTACATATATGAAGTAACAAGTAACAATCTCCTATCGTAAAATATTATATTGCGATAACCATAAAATCAAGAATAAACACAACTACAAAAACTTATTTTGACATATGCATTGACATGAAATAGTTGAAAATTTATCTCTTTTAGATTAAATGAAGCAATCAATAAAATGTCAAACATTCATCTACCAATCACGTTTTGTTAACAAAAATAAACCCTGTTTAAAAACCCGCATTCACGTGGAAAACAGAAACATTAATTCTTAACAATAGACTTCGTTAATAAAAATATGACCATTTGTTTTGGCTAATTTAGATACTAACATTTTCTAAAGCACGTAATAAGAAACTTTCAAAGTTCAGAAAGCAGTTGTTTGCAATTAGTTTACTCTTCAAATCAAACATAGAATTTAGGTAAACGAAAAGAACATAAATTTGCTTCTAATGTCGAACTTTTATACAACCCATAAGGAACTGGCGCCGAAAAATAAATGTTTTCTTTATGTACATTTTCTCTTTTACGAGGCTTTCTATCCAGGGGGTACAATTTCAAGAAAAACAAATTAGCCTAAATGCTAAATATTAATTTATATAGTGGAATTTTCATTAATGCTTATTATTTATTATATTTTAACTAAAATTGTACATACCCGCATTTGATAAATGCTCACATTCAAAAGGGGAAAAAATTAAATTCAAATACAACAAATAATAAATATTTAACCTTGCAGCATTAAATAATAATGTTTTAACACATTTTCATTACAAGAAAAATAGAAATAAAACAAAATAAAATTCAGAAATACTTTTTTTGTTTCATACTAGACAAACACTTCTTATCAATTCTTCACCTTTCGGATGCAGATATTATTAAGGAGATTAAAAACCAACTTTGAAAAAACTGGGAAAAACTTTGGACCAAATACGTATAAAATGGTATACGTATCACTATTACATGCGTTCCTACCAAATAAAAATGACATTTTATCATTGCGATTGTACGTCAAATTTCTACGCTTCACGTATTTCTCGATTATGTACGAATACGACATGCAAACATTCCTGCACACATTATGACATAAGAATAGTAAATTTTAACAAATATGATTGTGATGACATCTCATATGGAGACGCAAACCATGTTTTTTAGTTGTACTAAGTACGAAAATGATAGAAATAATTTTCAAAGAGATTTTATTCGAACAATGTTTTCCCACCATTTAACATGACTTATTTACTGGCACTAAATGAAGTCCGCATTTACAACGCAATAATACTTACACTTGATTCAATACACAGTAATGTTTCTAACTTTATGCTGGAGGTACACAATCACCAAAAATCAAATTACTGTAGTGCCATAATTTTGTGCCCATTTTGTGCCAGATAAAATTATAAAAACTTGGTGCTTGCATTTTAAAAAAATGACTTTTGACGTGTTTTTTGAATTTAATTTTAATCCTTTTTTTGATCGCCCTGTATTAATTTCCTATCAAAATATCGACATAACCCACTAAAATAGGTCCCCTGCTACAAGGAAACCTATTTCAATTAAATAATAAAGACATTAGTGTAGGAAAATTTTATAATTTTGTTTAGGCCTGAAAACGTCATTTTTGACATAAAATTTAAAATAAGTCCAAAACAGTTAGACTTAAGTATAGGACATTATACACAAAATGTGTCTAGAATTTTGGGCAAAATTAAAAAATAGAATAATATATAGGGTGTTCCATTTAAAATAAGCAAGTTGACACATACTTCCGGTATAACCAGAAGTGTCACCATCTTGAAAATATTTTAGCGGAACTGCCCCCGTCGATGTTAGTATACTACCAAATTTTCAAATTTTTCCCATGTACAGTTTTCTATAATCTATCGATGGCGTTCCCGCTGAGACACCCTATATATAGCAAGTTTGGAAACCTTGCTTTTCACCCATAACTTGGTTTGTTAATAACATTACATGTTTTCATGTGATTGGGATAAACGGTGTTGTTGGTAGATGTATCGGAGGTGAACGATGTTGGTTGGTAGGTTACAGTTATAACATTTTTTCTTAAAATAATAGACATTTTACTTAGAGAAAGATAACAGTAGAGTGGTGTGGGTAGCTGTAGCAGTAAAGGGCGTAGCAGTTTGCGCAAACACCATTTCCATAAAAAGAAATGTATTAGGAAATGCCATTTGCAAACGTGATAGCATTAGATAATTCCTAAATTGTATAAATATGCTAAAGTTCTGGAGAAAACTTACACGATTGCTTCTAACAAAATATTTAAAAGTATGACAAATGCTAACTTCAGTTTTCCTAAATATCAAATTCACTCCCGTGATTTGTTAAATTGAAATATATGGAAGTATTACTCGTGCCAAACGATAACGCCACTTCTCTATTTGGTGACGTCACTGGACGTGACAAGAACAACGTAGGTAAAACGTCTATTATATATTTTAATCTAATTTGTGGTAAACGGTGTTGGTTGGTAGTGTGATCGGGGTAAACGGTGTTGGTTGGTAGGTTACAATTATTACATTTTATTTAAATTACATGTTTTCATGTAATTTGGGCGTTGTGACTAAGTTATGGGTGAAGAGCAAGATTGCCACACTGCTATAAATGCAGGCGTTGTGATATACACTGGTTGGGAGTTATGACAATGTTAGGCGTTATGAAAAAGAAACGTAGTTGGGAGTTGTGAAAATAGTTGGGAATTGTGACAACATGCAGAAGTTGGGAGTTATGATCAATTTTGGAGTTGGGAGTTATGTAATTTGGGAGTTAAGATATGAACCCTATTATAATAACCTACATACTCATACAACTGGTTTTAACTTTATAAAATACGGATAACTTTATTGCGCGTTTGGCACAAAATTATATGGCACTACGGTAATCTGATTTTGGTGAGTATATCTCCAGCCTGAATTTGTATTATACGCAAAAATTGGCACAAAATTATAACGTGTCAATCACTTGGATATCATTATGTGGTACCTCCAAATTCACAGACCTGGCAAGTTTGAGGCGCTAAGAAATGTTCTAAATATACATTTTCCTTTTACGCCCCCACTCAAATATTATTGGTAGTTTCTCTTTTGACACAATATTTTTTGATGAAATAAATATTTTAATAATAATACTGTTCCTCTAGGGACGAGCATACTGTTTAGCAGCAAAAAACCAATGGTTTTTTGAAAATTTATACATGGTAATTCACATAATCCGTCAGTTAGAAAGTTATCGACTTCCTGAAATTCCATCAATATGAAACCTGCAAACTTAGTTTATCGCATTAAATGTTACATATCAGGGTTCGCCATTACTTCGGCTTCGGTTTCTTTTCTCGTGCCATTGTATAAATGTCAGCATAAAATGTTTAGTACTGTACTCATTTCAATTGAATACGCATATTTAAAAAAATGTTTATAGGGTGTTTAGTTTTTGCTTCGGAAGCATAAAGTTACACCTTTTAAATAGTCACCCATAATTTTTAATTACGTTCGATGGAGGCTTAATTCAGATGAAAAATATTTTTTAAATGTTTTAAATTGATTGTGGCCTTACCATTTTAGAGCATTTCAACTTCACATTTTTTTTTATTTCTGACAATCGGACGATCACACAAGCATTCAGCCTCGATTAAACATATTGCTTTCAAAATTTAAATCGCAATTGTGCATAAATTAGTTGCCCGACAATTGCAGGGTTTTGTACACATTAAGTACGTATCATTACCTCCTATTTCTTAAAAGATTTGTCCGACATTTCAAAAAATCACGAATCTACAAATTTTAAAAAGGAAAACCCAAATATTTTACTTTTTTCAATTTTTCTCAGAAAGTTTTTACCTGATCGAGTAGAATTAGTGCTTATTTTCTTCGTATTCTTATCTTCATTACTTTTCACTCAGGAAAAAAAAAGTTGAGAAAAAACACGTTTCTTTGCATTTAAATGTTAATTAACTCTACAATAACAATTCATTTACGGTATAAAACATGAATATAAGGTACTTTACACTATTTACAATTACATGGGGCAGGCGGTATCCTACTATTATGTTTATCAAAAATTTACTTATTATTTACTCTATTAACTGGGGTATATTAATATTTATATTTTTCTGTAATAGAAATAGCCTACAGCTTGATTAAAATATTGTCGTTGTTATTTAATTGAAAATTTATAAATATCTCCATAACTGTAGATGTTACCAGAAAAATGTACTAGTGGAAATCGATAGAGAATTAAAAGCTACATTAGAAACAATTAAAAGAAATCAAAGGAGCAATTTAAAAAATGAGTTTTAGTAATTTAAAAATTTTGAAAATTAACGATATAGAAAATAAGTATGGCGAATTAAAAAAAATTTCAAATAAAAATGGTCTTTTAGGACCCCTTCTTTGTGGAAGTACGAAGAACAAACAACTCAACTCAACTCAAAAAAGGGGTCCTAAAAGACCATTTTTATTTAAGAATTTAATTTTTGGAGGAATACTTACCTACAAAAATTTTTAGACTATCTAAAACTTATGATTTTATTAAAAAATGTAGAAAAACAATTTTTAAAATTTCCAAAAGCACTAGTGTTGTGACCATTTCTTTCTGATGCTAAATTAAAAAAAAATGTTCTAAAATGGCAACGCCGCAATCAATTTAAAAATCTTCATCGAACAGAATAAAAGATTGGTGGGTTGCTATTTAAAAAAGTGTAACTTTATGCTGCCCATCGAAAACTAAACACCTTGTATAATCAAAAAGTTTTTTTTAAATGCAATTTTTTAATAGAAATGAGTACAGTACTAAACAGTTTATACTGAGATTTCTTCAAGGGCGCTAGAAGCCGAGGCGAAGTAATGTCAAAAACTCTGACACATGTTCTAATAATATCATAGTGCTGATTATAAATGTAATGTAGAATTTAAATATGGTGTCAAAATAGGGTCATTCTATTAAAAATAAAATTACGTCAATTTACGGAATTATCTGGAAATGTCACCATTTTGAAAATATTGTAGTTAGACTTAGATTGTGGCCATACACCAAATTTCATATTGATGGAAATTCAGGAAATGTTTTTAGAAATTAAGAATTCCAAAAAAAAACACAGTAATTGTCTATTCATTTTTTTATTTGTGTAAGAGACCATCTACAGTTTTTGTATGCTGTTAGTTTGAATTTAGGGAAGTT
The DNA here is from genome assembly GCA_030710515.1 of Abscondita cerata. NCBI lineage: Eukaryota > Metazoa > Arthropoda > Insecta > Coleoptera > Lampyridae > Abscondita > Abscondita cerata. The sequence continues at coordinate 156,051 of JALBCR010003550.1, read as the reverse complement.
TTTTTATTTCTTGTCAAACCTAAATTTTAAAAGGTGCAACTTGGTTTTAAAATTAACTTTTTATTGTATTAATTAATTAAAATGTTGTTATATGGCTTCCTTATTTCTGAGTTATAAATATAGTACTATTACGTATCTCTTTTAAATATCTGGTTTTAACATAGATAATCCAATAATTATAATTAACCTTTTTTTCTTTTTAGATAACAAAAATGATTGATCGCAGTTGTTATCATACGCCCTTACCATTTTTTGATAGCCATATACTCATGTCCAAGTTTAGTATTCATTAGAACTTTTAAAACTTACCATCAATTAATTAATTATAAAAACTTTTGAGTCTTGATTCAAAACACACTCAATACTTTAACTAGAAAGGTAAAAATCTGTATAAAATCATATGAAACCATTATTTTACAAAAATTATATCCAATATCTATTTGAGATTTACGCCAAACCAAGCTGGGTAGCAATTTAAAGGATCATTAATTATTTTAATAACAGCCATCTGCTATCATCCTTTGAGTTTTATGTTCGAACGCTTACGGCGACCCTCAAAAACTTAAAGAAAAATATTTAATTTTGTGACAAATATCAGCCAAGTTTGCTAAACTTTAGAATTAATTATTGCTGCACAAACAAAACTCAATTTGAGTTTCGACAATACATTATTTTTTATTACCCGATATTAAATGTTGATTACAGATTAATCGATTTTGTTTGCTAAAACAACGGGGTTTCTTTCGAGATTAAAACTAGTGTTTTCGATCTAACCATAATTTTCTTAAAACATAATAAAAAAATAATAACAATATTTAATTACCTTTATTAGATGCTTACGGTAAGAAATTTATAAACACTACCATTTTATCATTATTTTGAATAGATTTGAAAATTTGTCTAAGTTAGTCTGTTCGTGAAAATAATTCAAATAATTTAATTTAGTTCGAAAGTTGTAATTGCACTTTAGTATTAATTTAATATTTATTCACCGCTATAAGCGCCGCGACGTTATGTTTCGACGTTATAAAAACAAGTTGAGTATTCCACTACTAAACAAAGGCACATGCGCAATAACTTAAAACTGTTGAATTTTAGTTGCAAAAATTTCATATTTAAACGAAATGCTGTAGAATTTCCATACGCATTAAAGTTTTCTATTTGAAAAATTCAAATCTCGAGGGCCTCTTAAAATAGATACACAACCGACATTACCTCTGTTGAGTGATTTCGATACTTTTTATGTGCTCTTTTACGGCTTTATTGGATTTTGGTTAAATTTAACGATTTAGGTCCGTTAGAATTTTATTTAAATTGCTCCAAAAAAAAAATTAGGATAATCGGTGGTTGAGAATAAGTGTGACGCAATGAAATAGGATCCCAACTCAACTAAGGTAAACTGATCAAATTCAATTTACAAAATTAGATATCCATAAGTAAATTAATTTTATGGATTTTATTGAAATATTTTTGCAATAAACTTATATTCAATTACTTAATCAAAAAAATGCATAACACATAGGTACAATTTTATTGACGTATTTTGCGCAACACTTGCACAATGCAACTTGAAGAAGTAACAATGGCAATGCAGATGTTTTCAACAAATAACCACAATTATAGAAACGAAAATAAACGTGCCAATTACAAGATACAAGACAACTACATTATGCGAAAACTGGTGCGAATTTAATTTGTGCGAAGCTTAACAAACCGAATTAATTTTATAAATTCTTACTAAACTTGTGAAATAAATGCGCATAAAGTTGACAATTTATGTTCTGATATTGAATTTATTTGACGAATTAATTTACTTCGGAAACGTCTTGTAAATTACTTACAAATTTTAATCGATTAATCTCAAAATCAAGTTTATGGGTATAAGCAATTAAACAAGGAACGCGTCTCAATATTCCGCATCTAAACCGATGCATAATTTTTATTTAATTAAAGATGATGTTAAAGGTCACTTTTTTGAGTAGAATATTTCGCTCAACCTTTATAAATAATTGTATTGAAGAATATACGACGCAAATTTATACTTTTTTAAACCTGAATCATAATTGGCTACGATATCAAAATAGGTTACTTTTCGCCTTTTTCAAAAATGTACAGTTTGTGCAACAAATTTCGAAAACTTCTTGCTTTAAATCCTTCTGATGACCAAGATATTTTACCCAAAAAAGTTCTTGAAGAATTTTTTACATATTTAAAACGTTTGTGTTTTCTACAAAATTAATTAAATTTTAATAAGGTTACGGCACTGGATGAAATAGATGACTAATGTACATTCCATTAATTTTATTTTATTTTTTATTTGTTTATGAAGTCTGATGCGTTACGTATTGTGATACGAACATGCTGTCGATTCGTTTACTTCATAGTTTAACAAGTTTGTAATTTAATTGATGATTAAAGAGGAATGTTCATAATTATTAAATATGGCAACGATTACTCTTATTAATGCCTATACGCTAAGAATAATACATGTAAACTTTACTAATTTCTTGTATAATTTTGCAAAATCACGAAATTTGAATTTAGCAGCTTAATTTGACGTCCTCAATGAAGAGTAGTACCATTGATTATAAAAGTAGTATACAACTTTTTTTTGCGTACTAATTTTACAGATCTTACCTTATTTTTTAAATTTTTTTACCTGACTAGTATAATACAATGACATGAAGACTTCGATGGAACATGTTGGCACTTACCAACATACAATCAATTCAATTATGGCAGTGAATTTTTAACGTACGGTTCACTCAAATTGGATATCCAAGTTGAACTTTTTTAACTTAGTTTTAACTGCATAATACAAACAAATTTCCTTCATAAAATATAATTCTATTTAACCAAACACGATAGTAGGGGTTGAAAGTCTTAGTACGTTGACTTATCAATCATTTATTGTACTTCTGACTAAACAAATAAAAAGGATTTAGCGTCTCGCTACTTTCTCCGTTATTGCATCCCATCGAAATTGATTTAGATTTCCAATACAAATAGAGGTTTAGGGTTAATCCCTAAAAAAATGGAAATTGAGTAGAAAATAATCTGTAAAGCATTTGCTTTAATATTTAAGCTACGACTCTTAATTTATAACTCACCTGATATATTTGATAATAAATCTTAATTGTCCCGTTATTTTTTAGTAAATTTTATTGCTGAAAATGATTTCTACATCTGAAAAAGGCTAAAAATCTTTTCCTCAGAATCTCCTTTTATGTGCTGCATTTCTGTTGTCTATTGTTGTTGTGATATTATTTATAACCGAAAATTCTATCTGTCAAAATATTCTTTCGGTTGCAGAGACATTAGGTATACGTTTTTTAATAAATTGTTAAATAAACAATTAAACTCACAAAAGGCCAAAGAACTTTTGCTGAGAACAGTGGCGTCGCTAGACTTTTGGCCGCCTGTGCAGGTTTTCAAATTGTCTCCCTTAAGTTTAAGTTGGTAGGTAATGACAAAAAAAATTACTATATTATAAATTAAATATTTATTAAGAAATAGCTAGAACATGAACACGTACACTAGAACACTACATGTAACAACATAGTATATTAAAGTTACGCGTTAAAAATCTGATTTTCTAAAAAACACAGATACGCGGATACTTAAAAAGAACTAAATATTTTTGTACTAGTATTGTGGTAAAAAGCTAAATATATCTTCGAGTTTTTTTTTTCAGCAAAAATGGTTATTATTTTGTCATAATTTAATTTATTGACAATTTCATGTTCGATGGAAATTAATGCCAAACCACTTAAACGTTCTTGCGACATACTGGATCTTAAATATTTTTCGATTATTTTTAATTTCGAGAAACTTCGTTACCCAGAAGCAACCGAGATAGGTAAAGTAAGTAATATTCTAAGAGATATCACTAAATTGGGGAAATTGTTTTCTAAATTATTTTCTGTAATGTACCTACTTAAGAGTATCTAAATGATTATTAGCTTGATGTTCGTTTGACCCAATTAAGCTCATAAATGAGAGTAACTCATCTTTAAGTTCCAAGCCGTTTATGTCACTATTTAAGTTATCAGATAAGTATGTTTGCAAATCCATGCAGTGTTTGAGTAATTCATTTTTATTAAAAGTGGAAAGTAATGAAATATTGTAAAGAAATGAAAAATAATCTGCACTCGCTAGTTCTCCAGCATCTACCAATAATTGTTTAAAAAGTGCGTCTGTTCGACAGCTTTGAAAATTATTTTTAAGTGATTCCAGGCATTTGGCGCATTCAATAATATTAACGTTGGTACTTTGGAGCAATTTACTTACAGGATTCATTTTATTTAATATATCATTCCATAGAATGATGCACACCAAAAAATCAAACTTTTTAATTTTTTTCGCAAAACTATCGGCTTCATGTCTTACGGTAACATCATAGGATAAATCACCGGTAATTTCTGATATTTTAATGGTTTAATGGCTTCAATACGGCTCTCCCATCGTGTATCACTTAAAGGCTTTAGGGTAAATAAAATTTTTTCTTTGAGTAATGCCCATCTTTGCGTCGAAGCTGAGAAAAATAGAACTAAGGAAAAGAAACCTATAGTTTCAAAAGTTTTTTTAACAGCATCATTAATTACAAGATATAGCGAATGGGCCGCACAAGGAACAAACATAGCTCTATTGTTAACATCGAGTATTCTTTTATGCACTCCAACATTTTTGCCTCGCATGTTAGCACCATTATCATATCCTTGTCTCCGTAAATTTTGAATATCTAAGCCCAATTCCTTAATTTTTGATACAATTACTTCAGTTAACCCTTGTCCAGTGGTATCAGTTACTGGACAAAATTCTATAAAACTCTGTTCAACTGATAAAGGATGTAGCTTTACATATTTTAGTACTATACTCATTTGCTCAATTTTGTTTTTATCTGGAGTGCAATCTAATATCACCGAATAATATTTTGATTTCAATATGTCAGAGATTATGGTGATTTTGATATCATTAGAAATAATCTGGATTAACTCATTTTGAATTTGAGGTCCTAAATAATGAATTTTTCTTTTCTTGTCAGATGACATTTCAATTTTATTCAGATGTTCCTTCATAATAGGGTCGTACAATGCAAGCAATCCGCAAAAAGCCATATTTTGTCCTGCTAAATAAAGTATTACTGATATTATTCTTTTCAATACATTTTGCCAATGCTCTTTAACGTTTAACCGAATTAAATAGTTTATGATATGCAGCAGTATTTAATGATTTCTGGAGTAAATTCCAACTATTACAATTAGAGATATGTGAATTACTCACTTCATGGGAACTCATTATTCTGGCCTCCAATCAGAAAACCCACATGTATCAGTTACAGAAATACAGTTTGCGTTTCCCTGAAGAAAATAATTTGCAAGGGAAACAAAAACAGAATCTGATGATTTTGAATAAATGAACCATTCTCTACAAATAACTTCTCCATTTACTAATTTTCTAAAATAATTACGCGGAAGTAAATCTCCTGCCATTATCATCAACGGGAAACGTACCTAGTTTTCTTCCTTTAATTGAACCGGACCTTTTTTGGCAAGGTAATTTCTATCCTTAACTGATACATTTCCATAAAGCAGGATCATCATTTATATGATCGTTTGTACGAGTCTCTAAAGGATAGGTTGAATGAGTATAAAGCTATTTAGATTAGAGGGGAGTCAAATTTACCTTTTCCAAAATCATAGGTTTCGTCGTCTACGTTACTACTATTCAAATCACTGGATTTAGGACAGTCTAATGATGTAAAACTAACCGCTTGTTCTTGTGCTGTGACTCAACTTTAAAAAATTATAGCAAGTAGGGACCATAAGAAGAGTTAAATAATGTTTTTTACCAGAATATGAAGGCATTATTCTAATAAAGTTAATGCAAGATATAGCTTCTTCAACGTTTGTAGAAGTATCACTAGCCGTAGTCGTTGTACAATCAATTCGATCATTAGTCTCTTTTAAACTTTTAAAAGGTTTTAAAATTTTCGAAACTTCCAGCCAGGGTTTTCATCTCCTCTTCTCTTTTTACTTTTTTTTTCTGTATTCAGCTCTCGATAAACGTTTGGTTTTACTTGAGTTATCGATATTCATGTTATTTATTTTTTAATTCTAATACATCTAACTACTACCACAGAACCAGATCTCTATAAAATTACAGATAATTAGTTGTTTGACCGAAGGGCTTCGTATACTTTCTAAATGAAAAATATGTTTAATTTGTTATTAGCAATGCATCGGCTTGTTTGTTTTGTTTGTGTGTTAGTGCAAATAATTTTGAAATGGAAAACTTTTCACCAGCAAAACGTGTTAAAAGTGGTGCGTTATCTGCTAATGAAAATTTATAATTTTAAATGTGCATGACGCTGTTCGATGTCCAACACCCTGCAAAAAGTGTCGATGATATTGTAGGATTATGTTCTGCAATGACGGGAATATCAAAATCCACCATTTATAAACCAGTGAGGGAAAGAAAAAATTGGGACAAGTGCTTCACCCTCTTCCATCTCCTGGTCGGCGCCCGATGGAATTAGATGATGCAATGAGGAATTCTGTCCGTAGAAAGGTTCACTCGTTCTACTTACGGAAAGAGATTCCTACAATCGATAAGATTTTACTAGCAGTAAATGAGGATGAAAATCTACCCCAAATGAGTAGTAGAACACTGTGGAAACTTCTTCGCAAGTTGAAGTTTACTTGGGAGAAGATAAATAGAAGATCCGTTTTAATTGAAAAACAAGAGATTATTACATGGAGGAGAAATTATCTTCGGGAAATAAGAAAATATAGGCGTGAAGGCAGGCGTATATTCTATTTGGATGAAACCTGGATCAATGCAGGACATACCGTAAAAAAAAACATGGCATGATAATACCGTTACGAGTGCTCGACAAGGATTTATAGAAAGGCTATCGACAGGATTTCGACCGCCTTCTGGGAAAGGAACACGGTTAATTATTACTCATATTGGCAATGAAGATGGCTTTGTAGATGGTGGTTTGTTAGAATTCGAATCAAAGAAAACTGGCGACTACCACGAAGACATGAATGCTAATGTGTTTGAAGAATATTTTGAGCAGATGCTAGATTTGATACCCCAGGATCTATAATAGTTATGGACAACGCCAGCTACCACTCACGAAGATACGAAACTTTACCTACCAGCGCTTGGAGGAAAGCAGAAATTATAGATTGGTTATCTGTTAAGAATATAACTTTTGAGGATGACATGGTGAAAAGAATTATTGGATATTGTTAAAGTTCATAAGAATAAGTATATACGTCATGTTATTGACGAAATGGCAAAGAATCGGGGCATTGAAGTACTGCGTTTACCACCTTACCATTGTGAGCTTAATCCTATAGAGTTGGTTTGGGCTCAAGTAAAAGGTGACGTCGCTCGTAACAATACCACTTTTAAACTCGACGACGTGAAAAAGCTTCTGGAAAATGCATTAAACAAAGTAACACCTGAAAATGGAAGAACTGTGTATCTCATGTCGTTAAGGAAGAAGACAAATGTTGGCAACTGGATAATTTAGTAGAGATAACATTGGAGCCAATTATTATATCAGTAAACACACAAGACAGCGATTCTGATTCCGAAATGGAAATTTCAGACGAGGAAGAAAGTTAAATGACCAAGCGTAATGTGCCTGAAACAGTGTTCTACTCTCTAAACACCATTTATTGTAACCATGAGTGAGTATTGTCAGTTGTTTTTAAATATACCTATTTTACCTACTAATGTCTTGTTATTTAAATGAACATTTTATGCCTGTTACTTTTATCTATTCATTTTGATAAGTTTCCATGACAACTACATAATTTTATAATTGAGCCATTTTATGTAAATGAGTTAATGCTTATTTTTTTTAATAAATATTATCAACAAATTGAGTTTAGTTAAGACAATAAATTATTAAATATGTTGCATATTATAGGATCACAAAACAAAACTTTATCATGAGCACTTTTAAGAAGTCTGCTTTAAAATGAAAAAATGCATTTGATTTGTGCGTATATTGTTACATACACAATGCTTATTTTGCCATTATTTTTGGTAACAATAGTACAGACAGGTAGGTACAGGCTTAAACATTACAAGCAAATTCGAAGAATATTAAAAACCCTTTGTTGGATATTTTCTAAGCTTCTTAAAGAATGTCATAAACAAGTTTTTACATAAATAGGTTTAAATCTAGTAAATTATTTACAATAACTTTCTATTGAAATAAGTTACTGCAACAGGTACACAAAAATATTTTTTCTCGTCTTTTTTATTATTCGTTACACTTTTTCTGAAAATATAAAAAAAATGTTTCAATAATTGTATCTAAGTTTTCATTCTTTCCATAACTTTATGTGGTGTTCAACAAACCAGCATGATTACTTTCGACCAAAAAATTATTACCACCGCCGACCAAAAACGGCGGCCCACCAAAAACGGCCGCCCGGTGCGGCTGCACGCTCGCACCTGATGTAACGACGGCGCTGGTTCAGAATCCCCTCTTCTAAGGGCTTCTTTTCTGCTATCTATTATGATTATGTCTGTGATACTTTTTATAACCGGAATTGCTGTCGGTTAAAAATATTTTAGAAAATGTATAAATCTTCAATAATAAGGTTTATATAACAGTGCAGGCTTAAACATTTAATCATGTACAGAAAACAGTTATGTTTTTGAGAACGGTCTCTAGCATCAAATCGATTGCTATTATACTTGCGAATTTAGAACAGGCGATTTGGGATCGCTTTTTTAAGTCAACGCTTAGTTGGCTTCAATTATCCAAGAATATTTAAACTGCTTGTGGCAGTAGATGTCGCACTAAGTTTATTCGTCAAATTTATTTTTATTTCCCCACTCTTCAGTGTTTACATCTAAAGTCTGTATACTATTGGCGCGGAGTAATAAATCATAATTGCTTGAAATAATTCTTTATTTTCTTGTGAAAGCGGTACTTCTACGGTTAAGTAAAAACCAATAAATTCTAACCAAAATACGATCATTGTGCCGCTCTTGCAGCATATCGACTCATCTAGGGTCTGAGAACAATAGTTTAATCTGTGTAAACACGTTGCCATCAGCCTAGGTACTGACGAAACGAGAATCATAGCCGTAGATGTGGGTATTATACCAAGATACAAAAATAATGGTATATAATGAGTGAGAAAACTCCAGTGTCAGTTAACAATTGTACAAGGTGCGCCGTGGAATAAATTCCAAACGTTTGCAACAACCATCTTCGACAAATAAGTTTGACGCGACGTCTAGTGCTACAACCTCTTCTGTTGTAGCACGCTGAATAGTAATATAGATTTTTGCAAGGGCGTCCATGTTTTAAAAAAATTAATTTTTCTTGAAAATAAAAAAAACTTTTAATAAAAATATTGACGTTAATAAACTTGTGAACAAGCATGATACCAAAACCAGTTCCCTCTACAGTAGTTAAAAATAATTTAAATTGAACCCGCATTGGTAGGGTGACTTAAGTCTATTTGTTCAATCAACAAATAATATTACATAATTTCTGTGGGGTGAAGTATTAAATGTCAAGGAATATATTGGATAAGAAACATCTGCATCTAAACCTTTTCCAAGCGAAAAAAATTATTCACAACTGTATTCGGATATCTACATCGTGAATAAAGGGTAAGAATAATTTTTAATATTATTAAAAGCTAACTAGTAAAATTTATAATTTGATAATAATAATAAACAAATAGGGCCCACAATACATTAATAAAAAAAAATGTTTTTCTTGTCATTTCTCTCAGATATCTCAAAAACTAAAAAAAAATACATTTTTATAGATAAATTCTTTATGATGTGGTGTTCCTATTTTTATTTTGTGTCAATTGATTCAACAAAATGAGAATTTTGTGGTAAGTACTCAAAAATTACAAATTAAAAAAGGTTCTCACAACAAAATTTTCTTTCTTTGTTTTTGTTCGTGACATTATGGAATACAAACGTTTTAATAACAAATATTTTTTTATTGAAATTAAATTATAATTTTACAAGTTAAGAAATTCGTTGAATCAAACTTTTTATAAGTCCCGATGTTCCAATGTTCTGAAAGAATTATTAAATCAGTCGCTGAGAGCTAATGCTACATCAATTACCTGCGCAGAACTTATCAAAACAGCTAAGATAGATTTTTTCGGCGGTCTGCAAACTTTTTTCCCATTCTCTTGGCAGCATAAATTTGGAAAACAATCAAACGGTGATTCGCATGGTTTGGGAAGCAAATCCAAAAATGGAGGCGGCGCCGGGGTACATTGCAAATAACTGGCAAATGACTTCAGAGCTACAACAAAAATATGTTAAAAAATAATATACTTGAAATCAAATATTTTACGTGATAAAAATTGTTTAACAACCGGTGTTCGATTAAATTTAGGAGCGGCATTCCTACAGTAATTTTTGGATTGTCCATTGATATAATTTTTTTCGGGACAACATATTCTGGGACCGCAATCTTCGTCTGCTTCACATTCTTGCACCGCTAATAACTCGGGCATTGGATCTGTGGGACACACCCTGTCTACAATACCGAAAAGTGCTGAAATCAAATTGCATAGATTTTTGGAATTAGTTTTGACCGTTCTTACGCGAATGGCTTGGTTCTGGATCTGGTACTATTACTCCCCTTATGCAACGAGAAAAACAACAAAGAAGGTTACGTCCCCACACCATACATTCCTTAGATGTTTTTGCAGGGTAACGCAAAAAAAGGGGCTCGCGTTTCTTTATGCGGACAAGCTAACTTTTTGTGTTCGATGCGTTTTGGTTTGGCAGTTGTAGGCGATGGCAGTGGCAGTGTAGTTGATATGTTTTGTACTAAAGTGAAAAAAGTATTGAATTAAAAAAAATGTATATCACAGGCGAGGTGGGAAATGTTTCATTATACCCGATGGTTCATAACATCCGCTTTTCGGTCGGCTAGAGCGTGAGGATGTAAGTGTTGTATACTATTTTATTCGTAATCAGTTAAATAAATAGTAATTGTGAAACGGCGATTGATTATTTACGATATAAGACATTTCAAGATTTTTGTTAAGATGGCGACCGTAGGAAGAACATATCGTGTTTGCTTTAGAGTCTATACACTACCCTGTTTCCTGTGCGGTATTTTATGGTTTGCTATTAAATTAATATTGAAATGGCTAAGTATAGAACGAATTTGCGGGTTAGATACGTTATATTTTTGTGTTGTAATATGTAGGTTAGTAGTTTCTAAGTACTGACCGTTTTATGTTTATTAATTGCTTGAAATCTTTTAATGTCTAACAAATTGACTATTGGTAAGAATGGCACCATCTAGTGAATGTATTGATATAAAATGCAACTTTTTAATTGTAAACTAAATAAGAATTAATACCTGTATCAAATTTAACGCTTATTTACTATAGAAGACAAACTATTCTACAATAAACTTGCATAAAGAGTGAGTATTTTAATACATTTTGATACATACAATTAATGTATTTTAATTACTGTTAAAACGATGTAACAGCGTTGGTATTTTTATATTTATCGTTGTATATTGTACAATCATTGGACCCACTTACAGACATCACACAGTAATTACAAGTATTTGTAACTTATAAGTATACTTAAATAACCAAATTTTAAAATCACAATGTAAAAATTAAATTCTTGATGTAGGCTCTAAAGACTAATACCAGTGATTATGAATTATAATTAGCAAAACAATCAATAAACAATTTATAGCATGTATTTTATACAAAACTGTGAAATCAGTAATGCTCCTTATCACCAGCTGCTGTCGCCTGCAGTTGCCCTCTTAGATTCATAACTTTATTATTTGAAAGAAGGTTGATTGCAAACATGGAAATTCTCAGTTGTTTAGCTTGTTGTTCTATGCAACTACGGAAAAAGCTGCTGTTGCATTTTCTCTATAAAGTGCTCCGACATGTCAATTTAAATTTACCGTTCAAGAAATTACCAGCTGTACTTCCTTCACAAAACTATCAAATTTTTTTGTTAAATAAGAATTTGTACAAGCAATGCGTTGTGAAACTGTTTCAATTAATTTAGTTTTTCATATTGCCTTTAAAAATGAGATTTTTCAAAATCAGTTTTGACCATTCTTTTACGTTTCTCAGTGGCTACAATTTAAAAATATTTTATATTATAACAATAACAATAACGTTTATTTTCCAAAGAAGTATAAAAAAATAAAAAAAAAAAAAATTATTTTTTTTGTTGTTTTTTTAACGGTTTTATTTTTTTTGTTTTTTTTTTTTTTTTTTTTTTTTTTTTTTTTTTTTTAAGTTTTTTTTTTTTTTTTTTTTTTTTTTTTTTTTTTTTTTTTTTTTTTTTTTTTTTTTTTTTTTTTTTTTTTTTTTTTTTTTTTTTAAATTTTTTTAAAAAAATTTTTTTAAATAAATAATTTTTTTTTTTTTTTTTTTATTTTTTTTTTTTTTAAAAAAAAAAAAATTTAAAAAAAATTTTAAATATTTTTTTTTTTTAAATTTTTTTTTTTTTTTTTTTTTTTTTTTTTTTGTTTTTTGTTGTTGGGTTTTTGGTTTTTTTTTAAATTTTAAAATTTTTTTTTTTAAAATTTTTTTTTTTATTATTTTATTATTTTATTAAAAAAAAAATAAATTTATATTAATTTAATTTAATTTTTATTTTTTTTTATTTTAAAATTATATAATTTTTTTTTTATTTTTTTTTTTTTTTTTTTTTTTTAAAAATAATTTAATTTTTTTTTTTTTTTTATTAAAATTTAATTAAAGTAAAAAATAAAAATAAATTTTATTAAATGTGTGATGTTTTTTTTTTTTTTGAAAAAAAAAAAAAAAAAAAAAAAAAAAAAAAAAAAAAAAAAAAAAAAAAAAAAAAAAAAAAAAAAAAAAAAATTATTTTAAAAAATAAAAAAAAATTAAATAATTAAAAAAAAAAAAATTAAAAATATAAAAAAAAAAAAAAAAAAATATTTAAAATAAAAATAAAAAAAAAAAAAAAAAAAAAAAAAAAAAAAAAAAAAAAAATTATTATTTAAAAAAAAAAAAAAAATTTTAATATACAGGGTGGGGCACTACCAACGAATTATTCTATAGCATTAAAACGACAAATAATGTTAGAAATTTTAAAGCATACATATGTCAAGATTATTTGAAACCACATTTTAAAAATATTTTGAATTGTACAGGGTGCTCTAGAAACACGTACCATATCAAAGTTGGGTTATTTTAAATGGATCACCCTGTATTTTTTTATTTTTAAATTGTACGATAAAAAATAATGTATGTTCTTTAACATGTCCCTATACCTACTTACTTCCGTTTCTGAGATAAATCGATTTTACCTGATTTGCAGACCCTCCAAAAAAATGCAATAACTTCAAGATAAATAAGAACAAGCAACTTTGGTTTACACCACCTTACTAAGAGCCTTCAACATCTCTTTTGCAATATTTACTATTATGTTATGATGTACAGGGTGTTTTTAATACTACCGCATAACATTAACGACTTAAAACTTAAATAACTTGCTTAACTTAAATGGAACACCCTACATTTCTGTAGCCTGTTGGAATCAGGAACTAGTTACCTTTCAATCGGTATTAGGGTTACCAACCCCTAACTCTGATAGTTTTCGAGATATTTTAAAATTTGCTAGTTTAACAATTTGCAATTTACTGGAATTTAAGTTACCTGTGAGATATCAGTAAAATGAACATTATCTTGCAAACATTTTTAATGTTTAGGCCAATCCAGCTTTAAATATTAACCTTAAAAAATTTTTTTAGAACAAAATAACAGAAATGTGCTCATGACTTATGCCGGGTTCTAAGAGTCAGTCGAATCACGCCCACCTGTCACAAACAACAGCAACCGTTATTAGTTTCAGCAAAAATCGATGACACTGTAAACATTGGTAACTTTGTTAAAAAAATTCTAAAAATAATGGTTTTCGAAATTATCGTACTACTATTAGAGCGATTTGTATTACATTCTCAGTTAACAGGTTAAAGTTTGTCGATGTTTACAGTATGATTGATTTTTGATGTACCAAATAACGGTTGCTGTTGTTAAACATCAGTAAATTGTGACCGGTGTGCGTAATTCGACTGACTCTTAGAGCCCGGGATACTAGTCATAAGCACATTTCTGTTTATTTTTTCTGAAAAAAATAAATATTTTTAAGGTAAATATTTAAAACTGAAAGTTGCAAGATAATTTCCATATTGCGGATATTTCACAGGTAACTTAGACTCCAGTACCTACATCGTAAATTGTTAAACTATCAAATTTTATAATATCTTAAAAACTATCAGAGTTAGGGGTTGGTAACCCTAATACCGATTAAAAGGTAACTAGTTCCTGATTCTAACAGACTACAGAAATGTAGGGTGTTCCATTTAAGTTAAGCAAGTTATTTAAGTTTTAAGTCGTTAGTGTTATGCGGTACTATTAAAAACACCCTGTACATTATAACATAATAGTAAATATTGCAAAACAGATGTTGAAGGCTCTTAGTAAGGTGGTGTAAACCAAAGTTGCTTGTTCTTATTTATCTGGAAGTTATTTTGGAGGGTCTGCAAATCAGGTAAAATCGATTTATCTCAGAAACGGAAGTAAGTAGGTATAAGCACATGTAAAAAAACATACATTATTTTTTTCCGTACAATTCAAAAATAGAAAAAAATACAGGGTGATCCATTTAAAATAACCCAACTTTGATATGGTACGTGTTTCTAGAGCACCCTGTACAATCCAAAATATTTTAAAATGTGGTTTCAAATAATCTTGACATATTTTTTTAAATTTTTTTTTTTTTTTTTTTTTTTTTTTTTTAAAATAATTATTAGTTGGTTGGTCCCCCTCTATTATTTTTTCTTGAAAAATATTTTTCGATAGACTCAAGTCAACATCGGATGACATCAAACTGTGGGGGTCTCAGCAAAAAAATATTCGGGATTTAGAATGCTTCCTTCGTTTGTCAAATTTGATTTTTACCAATATCTACATACTTGGAAATTGCTTTGAAATGGCTAATATCACGACAGAAAAGAGATACTATTTAGCTTAATGCACCAAAAAACGATGTATCCCAAGAATTTTAAGTAAAAACAATTCAAACCCAAATCTAAATTATAGCTAAAAATTGACACACACTTCCCCACTCTTCTTAATGCGGGGTGTTTTCAGAGATTGTTCGCCCCCCTTCCAAAAAAAAGAGAAAAAGTGGTTTGGGAAAAAATAAGGAAAGGGAAAAAAAGTTTTTTTTTAAATGGGGGGGGCTTTGAGTTTAAAAAAAAAAAAAAGAAGATTTTTATTCAGTGATATATTTTCTAAAAACACAACATTTAAAATTGGAAATTTTTTAATTTACTATTAATTACAGTAAAAACCTGCAAAAAATATTTTTTACACGATCAGGCGTAAAATTAACTTTTTTAACCCCATTTTTGGGCGTAAAGTAGAACATATTGCCTGCGGGCTTAAAAGTGTTACTTTTACGCCCGTGGGCTTTTGGTTTTTAAATCGTTAAAATTGATCTAATGAATTGCTGGATGCAACTAACTCGCCATTATTGGTGTCTATTGTATTCACTATTCTGTAATCAACCTTAACAATTGTAATGATTGATACGCTTGTTAAAAGATCTGTATTCTGTAAACGCTTATGTGCAATAGCGCACTTCAGTTAAAAATTTACAAAGGACAAAAGAGTCTACCCTAATGCTTTTTTTTTACCAGTAAGGAAACATGCATTTAGTAACATTGAAAATACCCTAAATTTAGTACAAGAAATCCCTAGAGTTTGCTGCAGTGTTACCAATTACAATTGCTGGTTGATTGTTAATGTTTGGTTGGATCGTTTCATTCGTGTTATTTATTCTTTATTGTTGCTCTTCTCGTTATTTATCTAAAACAGTCTTTTTAGTCAATGTGTTGGTAATTTTTACTAAATACCCATAAGTATGTTGGCTACTTTGATGAAGAGAGAACGAACTAGGGTAGACTATTTTGACCTTTTTATATTTTTAATTGAAGTGCGCTATTCACACTTCACAGTGCATGAATGCAGCCATTCTTTTTTAAAACTTTATTAGAATAATCTCCTTAACCTAACCTTAATTTTTGCGTATTGGTTAATTTTCTTCTACTTTTACCTTCCTTTATTTTTTATTTGCTTATTTTAGTCTTGTTATCGGTTGTTCTCTATGATTTTGCATTCCGTTTTATTATTATTGGAAAATCTTCCATGTTTTTGTTAAATAATAATTCGATGCTTGCAGTTTTACTATATGACAGTCAGTAACTGACAAATAAAAAATTATGTAAGGTACCTATGTTGGTAATAATAACGTAGATTAACGAAAGTAAATGTTTTTACTTTATCTTTTTTGTATACGAAAATAATGGAACGTGTAAAAAATTATGTATGCAGCTCGGCCGTAAAGCTGTTTTAGGCCCACGTCCTAAAACAGCTACTTTACGCCCTTACTACATAAATAACTATTTTTTTCTTCAAATTTTTTAATTTCTCTCAGTTTTATATCTATTGGTGAATTTCAATAATAATACGTGCAATTAAAGTTGACCAAAAACTAAACAAAATCAGACGTAAAACCAAACAACAAAAAACAAATCAGAACTTATTGATGCGTTTCAAACTCTCAAAATTGAACATGTGCTAGATGTTTCTTTTTAATTATTATTTACAAGTTTTCATTTTGATAAAAATATGTAAAAAGTGTAATAACCTATATTTGTTATCTTTGCAGGTTATCTTATAGAAGGACTGTAGAATGAATCATTACACTAAGCACGTTTTAGAAAATAGGTAATTTACGTTGCTTACTTAATTTTTTTCTTTAAAGAATATATTTGAAGGTATCGCTAATTAAACACCATAGCTCGATTAATTATCGAATCAAAATTTTGTTTAGGAAATGTTTACAAAATAAAATTAGAAATAATTTTGATTTAAAAACGTCTACAAGCAATAACTTTTAAATTAAATCAAAAACTAAACATGGTTATTTGGGTTGACTGATTATTACTTATTTTTAAATAAATCTAACCTACTAATTATTGTAAGTTATTAAAAAAAATCATTAAACTCTCTATTCATAATATTTAGTCCTTACAAAATGTATATTTTATGACGTTTCATTTTTTTCTGTAGTTAATATAAAAGTGAAAATAAAAACTAAGGCAATTCTTATTGTCAACGTATATATTTAGTTTTTGACAAGAATTTATTACATAATTATAATTAAGATACCAAGTTATAGTTTAAAATTAAATGAAAACGTTTTTTTTAAATAAAGGTATTACTATATAAATAAATATAAGAAATCAATAATGGGTGTGACCTCCATTATTATTGATACATTCTTGGAGGCGTCTGCTCATTGACGCTATCAAGGTATCAATATAATTAATATTAATCGTTTCCCATGCGGTATCAATGGCTGCAATTAGTGCATTACGGTTTACTGGTATAAAATTTGGCCCTTGTTGTCTTCGGATAACAGCAAGTATTCGAGCCCAAACATTTTCGATAATGTTAAAATCTGGGCTTTTTGCTGGCCAGGGTAACAGCTCCAAGTTATTTGCTTGTATCCAGTTGCGCACAACCTGCGAAGTATAGGGTCATCATATCCCAATAGTTAATTATCGAATGTTCCAAGAAAATATGTGTAAATAGTAAATGGAATCTACTAACGTAACGTTAAGTCGTTAATTATAGTTACATAACTCTCCTTTCAAAAGATATAGTTCATATTAATATGCTTATTGTAAAGCTTCGTACACACCTGAATAACAAACCGAGGAACCGTTGCTCGGTTTGTTGTTCAGGTAATGTACTTAACTTTAACTTAACAACAATTTGTTGGCGAATAAAGATTAGTGTGTGATGTAATATTAGAAACACAAATTTATATCATATCAAATTGATGACAACTTAAAAACCAAGAACGTGTATGTTATTGCTAAAAATTATTAAGGAAAAAGCGCAATTGCAGTGTAAATATTAATAATTAGATATTTTCGAAAGTTTATAAGTCATCTATTGTAATCTTAATACTTAAAAGAAAATCCTGTCCATTAGCATTATAAGGAAATGGCTTTACTTTATGAATAAGTTTCAACAACAATAGAATATCCTTGCTTGTTTATTGCCAAATATGTTATATTATTGGCTTTGTTAATGAATTAATTAATGTCATTTTCTTATAAAATTTTGGACTTTTTAGGTGCATATCCTTCTGACGAACGTTTTAAAAAAGGCCTGCAACTTCTTATATTTTGATATATCTACATATTTGTGTATAGATAAGCATGACAGCAACATAGAGTAGGTTCCACGTAGTGAAAGATTTATATTTTTTGCTTTCCAATTGAAAGTATGCACTTAAAATATTTTCTGAAATAGCTTCTATATTGTTTTGGACACACCACTTTTGAAATTTCATGTAACGTGTTTCATATTGGGATCGAGACTTGTTCTAATGTCCTAAAAAACGAAGTGGTTATTTTTCTGTGAATGTGTGGGGTTGGGTTAGCGCGCGGGGTCCAGGAGTTTGTTGGGCTATCGATGGACGTCTTGATTCTGCTGCGTATTTAGATATTTTGGAAACTATTATGAAACCTTCAGTCGAAGTGTTTTATTCAGACGATGATTATATGTTTCCAACAAGTAAGTATTCTTATTTCACTATACTTTCTCCAAAAAATAGTTCGGGATCTGTTGAATTAACATTTTCATAATGTATTTTTGTTGTTAAAGGACAACGCCCCTATTCATACTTCGCGGGTTGTGCGCAATTGGATACGAGAAAATAACTTGGAGCTGTTACCCTGGCCAGCAAAAGCCCAGATTTTAACATTATCGAAAATGTTTGGGCTCGAATACTTGCTGTTATCCGAAGACAACAAGGGCCAAATTTTATACCAGTAAACCGTAATGCACTAATTGCAGCCATTGATACCGCATGGGAAACGATTAATATTAATTATATTGATACCTTGATAGCGTCAATGAGCAGACGCCTCCAAGAATGTATCAATAATAATGGAGGTCACACCCATTATTGATTTCTTATATTTATTTATATAGTAATACCTTTATTTAAAAAAAAGTTTTCATTTAATTTTAAACTATAACTTGGTATCTTAATTATAATTATGTAATAAATTCTTGTCAAAAAACTAAATATATACGTTGACAATAAGAATTGCCTTAGTTTTTATTTTCACTTTTTATATTAACTACAGAAAAAAATGAAACGTCATAAAATATACATTTTGTAAGGACTAAATATTATGAATAGAGAGTTTAATGATTTTTTTTAATAACTTACAATAATTAGTAGGTTAGATTTATTTAAAAATAAGTAATAATCAGTCAACCCAAATAACCATGTTTAGTTTTTGATTTAATTTAAAAGTTATTGCTTGTAGACGTTTTTAAATCAAAATTATTTCTAATTTTATTTTGTAAACATTTCCTAAACAAAATTTTGATTCGATAATTAATCGAGCTATGGTGTTTAATTAGCGATACCTTCAAATATATTCTTTAAAGAAAAAATTAAGTAAGCAACGTAAATTACCTATTTTCTAAAACGTGCTTAGTGTAATGATTCATTCTACAGTCCTTCTATAAGATAACCCCTGCTGAGACTACCTGCTGTTAGAATTGTAAATGATACCCTTAAGCCTGCTTAACAATGTGCAAACTTTTGTTTACAGAAATTGTGGTGTCCAAGTTTTAAATTTCATGACTACGTAAAAAACTATGGGGACTTTATGTATACGAGTCTTACTCAAAAAGTGATACTTTTTATATATCGATTTTTAAACACTTTCTTTGGTCAAATGTCGGCTTTCAGATATTTCAAGTTTTTCAGGTTATTATTTGAAATATCATACTCAAATTTTATTCACAGTTAGGGTGGTAACACCTTAACTGTCCATGCTTTAAAAGTTGACATTGGTTATACAGGGTATGAGAAAAAAATGTCAAATTTTGTAATCGAAAATGATTAACAACTTGATAAAATCAAATGGAACACCGTATGTATTTTCCCCTGATTGATGTAGAATTAAATTCTCTGCAACTTTGCAATTGGTGTCTACCAAAACTTAACCGTTAGCCGTGAAATTTGTTTTTTTATCAAAAATACACGTTTCATCAAAACATTTTTATTTACAACTCGAAATTATAAAATAGATCATCAAAATTGCTGAAATTATTTTAAATAGCCGAAAAGAATATCTGAATAAAGAAATGTCAAATTCGAGAAGAATTTCTGGTAAACGTGTCACCATTTAAAATCTGTTTTTGTCAGATGTTGATATGGTGCTATACGCGATAATAGCTAATTAATAATAAATTAAAAAATTTTACAGTTTTAAATTATACTATTTTATGTAGAATTTATCGTTGAACAAAAAATTCTTATGACTTTTTTCTCTAAAACTTACAGAAAAAAAAACAGAGAAATAAACAATAAAATCTGCGGTAAATTTTTAATAAATTGTTAATAACTTTTGAAACTATTTTTCCCATACCTACATTATTTTTTACGAAGCGATTTGTCCAATTGTTTTGCAGGTAGGCAAACAGTCTCCAAATTCCTTATTGTTTAACCAGGGTTACTGGATTAATAGATCTCTGGAGAATTTCAGAAATTATCACCTAATTCAAAATTCAAATTTTAAGAATTATTATTTTTAAAATATAGTCATCAGCGATGAATGTCGTTCAAATGTTCAAGATTTCACCATAATTAGTAACGAAGTTACAGGGATTTCAACGGAAGTTCCACGGGTAATTGGGCTTCCAACGCGATTTCCTAAAACTGTCATGGCAAGAAATATCCTAGTGCTATTTTGCTCAACAAGGTGTTATGTTAAGGAAGGAATGCCAGGGTACCATGACCATGTCCTATGAGCTTCAAAAAGTCCGCGATAATTTAATAATAACGGGTTTCTTACTACAGTTATCACAAAAATACCCGTAGTAAATACCATTGAGCGTTAAATGAGCTTTCAATTGGTGTCTGTTTGAAGTTTCTATAAAAATTAGCGACGAAGTTACAGGCATTTAATCTAAAATCCCGCGGGTAATTTCCAACGTTTTCGTAATATTTTGGATTAAATCAGTTCTTCATTTAATAAAACCATATCTATGTTCCGTTTCCGATTTGCTACACAATAACATGTCACCTACTGTTCAGGTAAGCTTTGTTTTCAATTCGAAAATTAGTATTTTGTGATGCGTTCGATTAATAATCTTATTTTTTAGTTGCAAACGACAATGTTTTGCCAAAACAATACATTACTTCTATTCGTATGCAGAGTGACTAGAGATTTCTTACCAAATTTTATTTTATGAGAGTAAGTGTTTTGTTTGTGGGAATAGAAAAGAGCAAAAGTGTGTTCATTAAAATGTTGAAAGTATTTAAAAATCGATTATGTGTTTTTATTTCTATTATAGGTAGTAGAAGCATGGACATTGACAAAAGCAACAATAAAAAGAATGCTAAGGTTTCATGGATAGAACATGTAACAAACATGAAAATCCGTAGAAAAATGTCAAAAGAAAAAGAAATATTGAAAACAGAACAATACATGAAAAATGAAAGCAGATATAAAAGATATAAGTAGTGAAAATATAGAGAAGTGTCCGAATCAGAAGGACTTTATGGTTGAAAAACTTAAGAATCTGGTGTTCCATGACAACCATAGAACTTTTCCGATTAGCCATAAGTAAAATTTATAAAACAAACCCGGAAACCTTATGTTGAAATAATATGTGATTTTGTTGAACTACTGTGGTGGAGAGCAATTGATCAAAAGTCACCTTGAAAACAGAATGTTGTTTGATTGTCTGATTTTGTTGAAATGTTGTGGTGGAGAATATTTGTTTAAAATCCACTGAAGAACTGACTACGTCTGTTTTGTGACGTTGAGAATATTTTGACCGTGTCGTGAGGTATTCCGTGAATTTCTCATCGAGCTTTGTATGATTGACGTTGAATTCAGATTAGTACAGGGACCGTATAAGTGAATCCCCATTCTTTTGTACGCTTACGGCATCTTCAACGATGAGACGCAGTGTAAGATACAAGTATCGTCATTTTATTTACTGGTTTTTAAAAACACGCATGCTTCTCCTTAGTCCTGTCTTTGTTTAATTAATCGGTTTGACTTTGAAACCAATTTACTGCGTTAAAATAGGTATTTAGTTTGTTTCTATTGATAATAATTTCTGTTCCAGTGAATCGTGTGTGTAGGTGTTGTTCTCGCCAGTGACCGACCAATTACTTGGGTTTCTATCTTCACCCCCCAGTTACATTACACGGTTTGTACAAAAGATAGTGGCGCCCTTAAATTTAATTTAACCTATTAGGATAATTCGACTCCATATAAAGGTACATCGTGGATTTTAAAGAAATCCAGGTAAATATACAGCAAAGGGGACCCACCTCCGATCGCCTTCTAAATAGGTGCGTTGGACGCGGCTTCCGATGCGGAACAACTTTTCCCTCTGACATAATTGGGGGTCACGTCGGTAAAAAGATATTCACCATTAAAGATGTGTTGCTGTATATTTACCCCGATCGCACCTCCCAACCAACACCGTTTACCTCAAACCACATGCAAACATGTAATTTTTTAAGAAGAAAATTGTAATAACTGTAACCTACCAACCAACACCGTTCACCCCCGTTCATACAGCAAAGGGGACCCACCTCCGATGACCTTAAATTTCACATATATTGTCAAGGACACCCTCCCGAGCAACTTGCAAGTAATTTTACTCGGGGGTCATTGTTCGTTAAAAAGTTATTAACGAATAAAGTTAATGTATTAGTTAAGGTCTACTACCCTCTCTAAATGTAGAATATAAATGAAGTAAGAATAACAGCAATAACCTGTAAACGTCTCTAAACAAGTGTTGGAGATAGAGTAGGTGTTCTCATAATAGAAGACGTCTCCGAATGTACACGGTGTGGTACAATTGAGATTCCATTGTACGGCTGTTATCACCACCTTCATTTGTTAATAACTTTAAGAAACAATGACCCCCGAGTAAAATTACTTGCAAGTTACTCGGGAGGGTGTCCTTGACAATATGGCAAAGACGTCGAATGTACAAAGTGTCATGCTATTCAAATTACAATATTTATCACATCTTTAATGGTGAATATCTTTTTTACCGACGTGACCCCCAATTATGTCAGAGGGAAAAGTTGTTCCGCATCGGAAGCCGCGTCCAACGCACCTATTTAGAAGGCGATCGGAGGTGGGTCCCCTTTGCTGTATCTTTACCGAAATCCATCCTTGAGACCCTTTTAAAGTAGACATTTAGTTTGGACATTCTTTAAATGTTTTTTAATACTTCAGGTAAATTTTGTATCGTATTAAAAACCCGACGCAAAACCGCTTAACCAGTTTCGTATTGAAACTAGTTTCAATCCCGTCCACATATAAACAACAATTTTCAAAATACGTAATAACGTGTAGTAGACAAAGAATTAGGTATTGTTTGTTTCTTAGACGCATGTTAATACTGCATTCAATTTATTTATTCATTAAACCATACAAGATCGCACGATTACAATATAAACTTAATACTGAACTCTTTTTTTACTAAAACTAATATAAATTATAAAATTGTAATTATAATTAAACAAAATTTGTGGAAACCACTGACCAAGGTATACGCCCGAAAACGTATTAAGACAAATACACTTAAACAATGAAGGTCGTTAGAATAATCACGTAAAGTGATTAGGTATATTTTTTTGTATACAGGTATTACAGTAACAAAATACTTCAAATTGAATAACGGAACGTCATTAAGAACCAGAGTTAAATAGGATTCAACTTAACTATAATTACATCAAATAAAAAAAAAGTATTGGGTAACAAAAGAACGTGAAATTGCCCGCTGTATAAGTTCATATTAAAATTAAAAGATTGGTTGAGTTTTGAGCTTATATCTAAGTGCTCCTTGTGTTTATATCCTAGGCACGGAATAGTTTTTTTTTTGTAAAATAGAAACGATTAATGAATATATAAATTAAATACAGTGTTATTGTTGAATAATGAAAATATAATTCTTTGTTAGCTACCAGACTATTTGTACGGTGCCTTTGACGTAATCAAGTCAAAACTGTATCGTAACATTCGTAACAAATAATTGATTATAGAAACGTCTAAAAAAATATTTATTTTACACATTTTTGCTTTTAATAAAAATTGTTTGTAATTTAATTATACATAACTTTTGTTTAAGCTATTTTTTTGATCCGATAAGAAATTACTGAGATATAACAATCACGTGACTCTAATTGTTGTTACAATATCTCTACCAATATCAATTATACAAAAAAAGTTAAGACAAAAAAGTTATTAGAAATTCTATTGTTTATAGTTCTTGTTTGAACCATTTTTCTCTAAAACGCAAATTCATTTCACATTCTTTTATGTTTAACCATACTTTCCATACGTTCTTTGACGTTTATTAGTTTTAGGGCGATGTGAAGTTCTGCGGTAAATGCTTGTTTCAGAATTTCCGGTCAAACTAGATGTTACGAAATTAGGTCAGAAGCACATTAAATGGTATTGTGTTCTTTTTAAATTGCTATTTTATTTAACAAAGTCGACTTAGCCGTTTGCACGTATTACAAGTTCCAATGGTTTTCTGGAATTCTCCAGTGTTTCAGTATCTATACGATTGGAAATTAATAAAGCCGGCAGAGAGTTCAGAACTTTTGATATGGTTTTTACTATGTTAAATAGATCATATGTACCAGTTACATAATTTATGCCCAGGTTAAAACCTAAAATTCCTAATCCCTACAATTTTTATTGAGATTAACTTTCTCGCGCACAATTTGTTTCTTGATAATTTTGACGCTAATGAAAGTTACTGACAATATCTTACAAAACCTAACATATTTGAATTTATTCTCTCATCATTTTCAAATTTTCCACATCGAATATGTAATTTGTATCTAACTTGTAGATAAAACCTAATAATAAATTATTGTTTTTCTAATTTTGACATGTAAAGTGACATTCCATAATCAAATATCAAAACAATTATTCGTAATTTGTTACCAGTTACGAAAAGTGAAACTTTTGAGCACAGTTAAGTAGTTGAGAGTAGATCGTTTTGAAACAGTTTTATTCGAATTAAGTTTAGTACAATATTTCAGATTTTTGTTCGTACAACTAAAAAAATGTGTAAAGTGTAACATGTAACTAAAGTGTTTTGTCTCTGGTTACATAATAACTAATAAGTTTTATATCTTTCATAAGAACGAAATTATTTTCCGATAGATCGTTATCACTAGGTTTTGGCACTAAATGGCGCACCTAATATGTTATTACTTATAATTGCATTTTTTAATATTGGCAATTAAATATTCTAGCTGCTTTCGACTAGCAACCAAATAGTTTCGCTTCACCCACTTTGAAATTAAATTTCGTAGAAGCTGCCTGTATTTTAAAATATATAATACTTGGTTTATCAAGTTTGTTTAGGTTTTAATGGTACAACAAATAATTCGATATTAGATATGATATTCGTTATTTGAATTTAAAATCAGTACATGACAGTATCCTTAATCAGCAACTGTGGTATGGCTTGTATGGTTCTAATTTTCACAGGCACCAGTAGTCAATACTATATTTTACCGATTAAAATGTTACTTCAAAAATAATTGTTGGTGTGCAGGGGTTTAAAATAACTGAAAGAAACGAAAATTTTTGTGGTTAATAAACAAAATACTTAAAATTAGATTTAGTGTGATTTTAACTGTCTAATTTATTTCACATTTATGCAATAAATTGGTAAAACACCCACTACGTTTTTACATCACACATATAGGAATAAAGTTATTAAAGAGACAAAGTGAAAGTGTTTTCCATAGTACTTGAAGTACCTACATTCTCACAATGATTTTATCGAACTTTTGACCTACTCTCCAATCCATGCAGGTGTTTAATTTTTGATATTTTAATTTGTGGTTACTTAAGAAATTTACTGCAACGAGTTGTTTTTCACGTAAAAATATAAAAAAGGTTTTCCGAAAGTCTTTCCTGTAAATAGCTGACGTAACATAATTACATTATCAATTAGAGAACAATGGTCTTTCATACTATTCATCCAGCGTTATTTCTCAAATTATGCAACATTCTATTCATTATCTGAAGATTAATTTTATTTTTAATAAATTTACAAGATTAATCACGTATGTATGTATAATATGGCAAAGTTTCATGGCAACCTGAGTTGTAAAAAAATCCGTTATTTGAAGCCGCCTCAATTCATTTTATCTTGACAAGAAGTGATTCTTGATATAGTCATAATCGCGAGAGGTGTCTTATGATTCATCGCAATAAGTGAAATGTGTATGGTAATTTCATTTATTTGTTAGTGTTAAAAGAAGATAGATGAATTGAATCATAAGACATAAGTGGGCTGTGAAGGCCGATTATTTTTAACTTTAGTTAGATCTACAGAATGGCACTTCTAAAGTGAAGGATTAAAAGCGATGCCGGCTGTCATAAAAAGCAAAAGCAAGTGTAAGAATAAATGAAGGGTTTCAAATTAACGTTATAAACTTTGTTTACAATAAAAATGTCAAATTACAAACGATTCACACATGTAATTCTGGGGATGTGGCCAAAATTATAGTATATTAAAAAACATCGCCCGACTGAATGATTGAAAACTTAGCAAAAGACATAAACTTTCTAATAAATGATACTAAATGAAAAATATCGAAATAAGCATGAAAATAGCCGTGAAACTTTTGGACGGTGAAAACTGGAGTCTGACGTTCTTTTTATAAATTATAGTATTGGGAGGTAGTTAATGATTATCAAATGTCGTCGGAATTAAAAATAAAGGGGTAGAATAAATAGGGATTCGACATCCTAAGGTTAACACAAACATGAGTAGAATAAGAAGAATGAGAAAAATAGTAGGATAAGTTACCAAAAGAACACGTATGGATAGTACAAGAAAATAAGAAAAGGAAGGGCTTGAAGAGATACACTAACAAAAATAAAAACTGTGGAAGATGGAAGAGGAAGTCGGGAAAGAGGAAATTATAGTAAACTACGTACGGGGAAAAGAAAAAATTATAAAGTAACTATCGACAGAATGTTAAGCAAGTAAAAAGAATATAGGAATCTAGAAAAGGAAGAAGAAATTATAATTATCGATGGAGATTTGTGAAAAAATGTTATCAAAGGGCAAGAAAGAACATAAATAAGAAGATAAACAAAGAAGGAAATTAGTTACTGGAATTAGTATATAGGAGAAAGAAGAGGCATATAATAATACTATGTGATTGTAAATGATTAAAGAAATTCTAAAATACCACTAAAGGAGGAAACAAAATGGTTAGGAGAGAATGAAGTAAAGTAAAAAAATGAAAAATGTGAGAAAGAGGGAAGAAGGAATAATAGAGATAAAAGAAACAATGTAATGAGTAACAGAGACAAGGAGATACAAGCAGGTGTACAGAAAATGAGGAAACAGAGAGGAATGGTGTGAAATTACATGTAAAATGGTGAAGAGAGAGGTGAGATGTAGAAGAAGAAAGTGGAAAAAGAGTAATAGAGAAAAGAGTATGCAAGACTAGAACGTTCTTACAAACAGGAGTGTAATGAAAGAAATATAAAATACTATAAAAGAAAATACTGAATAAGTAAAGGAAGAAAGGAATAAAAGTGAAACTAAATTTGGAATAATAGAAAAGGAAAATGAACAGAATTTAGAAACATGAGATACTAAAGAAAAAATAACAAAATACGAAATAAAGGAGACAATAGAGGCAAGAGAATACTGAAGGTTTACGGGCATAAGTACAAAAAAACAAGAAAATAAAATTATAGAGTGAGTATATTGAAGGTGCGATTCAAAGTAAACGCATCAATCTTAAAGAAAAGGTTAGAGTAGACAAACAAATCAAAGAAGAAGGGATAATCGGAGAGTCGCATTTAGGATTCAAAAGACAATTGATAATATTTATATATTAAAACAATTAGTGAACAAAAAGAGCTTGAGAAAGAGAGGGAAGGTGTATGCGTTTATTTTAAACATAAAAATATTTGTTAATGTAGAGGGAACAATAGTGTGGAAAATGCTATAGAAAAATGGGGTAAAATAAGAAATAGTTGGAAAACTAAAACAAATATACAAATACACAAGGTATATAAACAGAAGTAAGTGAGGTATTGAAATCGGAAAAAGTGTTAAGGAAAAAATATACGCTTATGGTGAGCTGTTAGCAGTATATATAGGAGAAAGAGTTCGTTAATGTCGTTTAAGAATTATTTAAACATTTAGCGCACATGAGTAAACACTTTATTTATTATACATTATTATACAAAATAACATAAGCAGCCAAGGTGGTCTTCAAATCAGAGTTGGTACAGTAATGTTATCTTTATATACGTTTCGCAGACTACCGAGAGGGGATTCATTTCAGTTATTATACACATGGAGCGTAGAAATATATTACAAGACAAAAGTGAAATTTTAAAGCAAAATAGCGGAACCACAAGATAAAGAGAAAAAATGTGTCGGAATGTAATAGAAAGAGAAAAGTATGGGCATCATCATACATAGATGGTATAATAAGGAAAAAAAGGAAATGGAAGGTATGATGTTTTAGAAAGGGAAAGGGAAGAGAAGGGAGTGGAAAATGGGAAAGAAAATATAGAAACTGTAAGTGAAATGAAATAATTATAATACATATAACAATGTACAACAAATATAGAAACAATAAGATTGATTTTTGATGGAATGATAAAAAATATGATCACAAATGGAGTAGAGTTATGGGGGGTGGAAAGAGTGGAACAAGCTAGAAAAATGCAAGAAAAATATTGAAGATCAGTTTTAGGATTGGAAAGGAAACTAAAATATATACTAAAGAAAGAATGTAAGATTGAAAAGATAAGAATACAAACTGGAAAGAGAAAGATATCAAGAACAAATGAAGAAGAAGAAAGAATACAAAAGGAAAGGAGTAAAAGAAAAGTAAATAAAACATGAACAAGGATACAGAAAATTGTATTTCGAAAATGTGGGATATCCAACGGAACAAATGGAGAGAAAGAGACACCATACGTGGCAGATAGGGAAAGAAGCTGTAGAAATTTTGTAAATGCATAATTTCTTTCACTTGATATTATAGTGGCGGTTAATATACCATTCTATAACAAATCTGGCGATTTTTGCCTCTTAATATTCTGCCGTGTTAATCGTTAACGCCGTAATAATTATTTATGTAATCAGTGACGAAACGAATGATTTTTTGTAACGAATGTGATAATTGAGGGACGAGCGAAACGAATTCTCGCAATATCAAATGAGTTACAAAAAATCATGTTTCGTTACGTATTACATTACATACAAGATTTTTTCTAATTTTGACAAAAACAAAGTAAACGTTAAATTGAACGTACAATATGCAGTACATAATGAAATTAAACATGGTAAACATGGTTTGAGAAACACCAACTGCTTCCTCTTATAAATTTGGTTTGAATAGGTTTTTTTTGCAACTTGTGACATAAGAAATAAAAAAATAAGTAGTTACGAAAAGTGTATTTGTTCTTGAGAAATTCCTCAACGTTTGATTTGTTCTAGTGTCCTTCCGGTCACAGAAGATGCGACAGGCTAAAAAATCCTGAATAAAATTCAAATCTTTCTATTTTTAACCAAATTTATACAAATTAAACTAAAATCAACAACTACTAAAATATTATCACCTATAAATAATGCATGAAGCGAAATTCCGAGAAATATACAGAACTGATTGTATTTACTTTGATGAAATACCCAAATAGTGTTCTTGGACTATATCCGTGAGGAAATAATTTTTGTGTGTCGACAATGCTTTTGTCAAGGAAATTTTCAAAGACATTCCAAAGAATTTTCCTTTGGGACTTTCCTGTACATGTATGGCAACTTTAAGGTTTAGATTTTTATGTTTCGTAAACTGTTTTTTCAATAGCAACGCAATTGGCGGATTTCCGAGGCATACAAAAATTAGACTTTCTTCAAAAATAATTTAATAAGTTTAAATTTTGGGAAGATTAACTTCAGAAGGACATTGAGAAGTTAAGCAATATTTTTTATTTTCTGTCCTGATTTTCTGTTTTTCCATTATTTTGTTTACTATTTCTTTATCCTACTATACCACAGAGTGTTCTATTTAAAATAAAGCTCATATTACATATTGAATGATCCAATTATTAACCTGTAAATTCTAAACACCCTGTAACGAGATGTTTAATATTTGATAATGGAATACATTAATCTAAGATCCAACTATTTAGACGTAAGAGTAAATTTGTTATGATTTGTTGTATTAGAAGATATTGAATTTTTTTTAATACTCCATATTTTAAGGAAAAGTCGACGTAACTTAAAACGTTCTGTATTTAGGTATAAGAAATCTTTATAAAAGTACACTTTATTTTTTACGGGCAATCAAAAAACGCAATAAAGTACAGGATGTTCCATAAGAAAAACATAACTTTCATGCACCACACCTTTTTGGAACATATTGTATATTTCAAAATAATTTTAAAATGTAAAATGTATCAACCTGCAAGCTACTAAAATGACAAAACTTGTAAAACTTTACTGTTTCGCTATAAATCTCCGTCCCGTTGGTGGTCATTCACTCTGTATATGTGGTCATTCAATGACTGTGCTGTAATATTATATGTTCTTTTTACCTTCTATAATATTTACACACTTAATCAACATTATTTTATATGAACTAGGGTCGTAACGCGATCATTGCCTAACTTTACCTTCGCGGCGAAGGGGTTTCTTTGCTTCGCAGCAATCTATTGTTGCGGGATAGTTTGGTAAAAACGGCTCGCTTCGCTCGCCAGATTGTAAACATTAGAGTAGCGTCGTTTTCCGAATGCAAATTTAATAAAGACACGGCTCGCTTCGCTCGTCAGATTGTAAACATGAAAGTAGCATCCTTTTCCGATTGCAACTTTGATAAAGACACGGCTCGCTTCGCTCGCCAGATTGTAAACATCATAGTAGCGTCGTTTTCCGAATTCAACTTTAATAAAAACACGGCTCGCTCCGCTCGCCAAATTGTGAAAGTCAAACTCCGGATTTTCTTAATCAAAGAACTTGTTGCAATGCAAGTTTGATAAATAAACGGCTCGCTTTGCTCGCCAGATTGTAAACATCAAAGTAGCGTCGTTTTCCGAATGCAAATTTAATAAAGACAGGCTCGCTTGCCTGCCAGATTGTAAACATGAAAGTAGCACCCTTTTCCGATTGCAACTTTGATAAAGACACGACTCGCTTCGCTCGCCAGATTGTAAACATAAAAGGTAGTGTCCTTTTCCGATTGCAATTTTGATAAAGATACGGCTCGCTTCGCTCGCCAGATTAGTAAAACATCATAGTAGCGTCGTTTTCCGAATTCAACTTTAATAAAAACACGGCTCGCTTCGCTCGCCAAATTGTGAAGGTCAAACTCTGGCTTTTCTTAATCAAAGAACTTGTTGCAATGCAAATTTGATAAAAACACGGCTCGCTTTGCTCGCCAGATTGTAAACATCAAAGTAGCGTCATTTTCCAAATGCAACTTTAATAAAATACGGCTCGCTTCGCTCGCCAAATTGTGAAGATCAAACTCCGGCTTTTCTTAATCAAAAATTGTTTTATTGCAAATTTGATGAAAACACGGCTCGCTTCGCTCGCCAGATTGTAAACATCAAAGTATGGTCGTTTTCCGAATGCAACATTGATAAAGACACGGCTCGCTTCGGTCGCCAAAATGTAAACATTGAAGTAGCATCGTTTTTCGAATTCAACTATGATAAAGTCACGGCTCGGTTTCGCTCGCCAAATTGTGAAGATCAAACTCTGGTTTTTCTTACTCAAAAAATGATCTCAATACAAATTTGATAAAGACAATAGAAAATACAAAAATGAAAAACTGTAGTAAAAGAAAAATCTTTTATGTAAATACAAAAACAATATACGAAACTTAAGTCTAGAATCAAAGGGTGAAAAATAGAAAATTGCTTTTCATATTAAAAGAAAAGCTCAAAAAAAAAAAAACTAAGATTATTTTTGTTTCTTAAAAAAAATTGTAAAATAAACTTTATTTTTCCAATTTTAGGCAACAAAAATAACAATTAATTTTTAACTCTCAAAATCATAAAAGTATAAATAATATTTATTGTCATTCTAAAAATGTGGAAAACTACAAATTGCTTTTTTTTTCTAGAATATTAACCATAAAAATAACAACAAATGCATTTTTCATACTAAAAAATACAAAATTCAAATGACATTTTTATTTTAAATTGAAAAAGCTCTTAATCGAAAAGAAATCAAAAATCCATTTTATTTTAAACACTGAAAGACAAAAGATATAAGAGGATTTAAAAAAATTAAACAAACTATATT
Organism: Abscondita cerata; assembly: GCA_030710515.1. Taxonomy (NCBI): domain Eukaryota; kingdom Metazoa; phylum Arthropoda; class Insecta; order Coleoptera; family Lampyridae; genus Abscondita; species Abscondita cerata. The sequence goes on along the minus strand of JALBCR010003550.1, from coordinate 123,556 downwards.
TATTGCTTTCTTTAAAAAAATGCAATTTTTTATTTTTAAATCTAGAAACGGCTTTTCTAACTTCTACGTAAATACTAAAAGAAAAGGAAGTAATTTGTACACATTATTGATAAAACGTGTAATTTAAGACTCGTTATTATTAACAAAAATGAAGAAGAAAACAAATAATATGAAAAACGGTAGTAAAAAGAAACAAATTTAGTGTAAATATAAAAATAGTTATACAAAACATAAGTGCAGAACTAAGAGTGAAAAAGGAAAAACCATTTCATATTAAAAACAAAAGTTAAAAAAAAGTAAACCATCTATTCTTACTTAAAAAATTGTCCATTACACTTTATTTTTGCAATTGTAATCAACAAAAAACAGCAATTTATTTTTAACTCTTAAATATCATAAAAGTATAAATAATATTTTTTTCATTCTTAAAAAGTAGAAAATACTACAAATTATTTTTTTCTAGAATATTAACCATGAAGAACATACAACAAAATTCATTATTTTATTCTTAAAATATGCAAATACAGGAAACAAAAGTGCAGAATCAAAGAGTGAAAAAGAAAAAAACCCTTTTGGTATTAAAAACAAAAGCTCAAAAGATAAAAGTAAGATTCTTTTTCTTTCTTCAAGAAAAAAATTGCCCATCATAAAAAGTATAATTTATTTTTCCATTTTTATAAAGTGGAAAAAAAAATACAAATATTTTTTTTTTAAAATTAACCATAAAAAACACCAAATGCATTTTTATACTTAAAGATTACAAATTAGAGCATAAAATGAAAAAAGCGTTATAATACATTTACAAAATATAAGAAAATCTTTTTTTTGTAACTATTTTAAATACAAAAAAAAGAATAACCTATGTAAGCATTTAAGACTCATTATTATTAAGAAAAAATTAAGAAGAAAACAAATAAAATGAAAAACTGTAGTAAAAGAAAAAAATTTAGTGCAAATATAAAAATAGTATACGATACATAAGTGCAGAATCAATGAGTGAAAAAAGAAATAAACCTTTTTCATATTAAAACCAAAATCTCAAAAAAAATAAGCCACCATTTCTTACTTAAAAACAAATTGCCCATTCTTTAAAAATGCAAATACACGAAACAAAAGTGTAGAATCAAAGAGTGAAAAAAAAACTATTTTCATAAAAACAAAAGTTCAAAAGACAAAAGTAAGATTCTTTTTCTATCTTCAAGAAAAAATTGCAAATCATCAAAGAGTATAATTTATTTTTTTCCATTTTTATAAAGTGAAAAATACTCCAAATAATTTTTTCTTAGAATTTTAACCATGAAAAACACCAAATGGATTTTCTTTTATACTTAAAAATACAAATCTAAAGCATAAATGAACGCATTATAATACATTTACAAACATAAGAGAACATCTTTTAGTAACTTTTAAATACAAAAGAACAGTGTGTAACGCACATTATCGTTACCGATGTAATCACTTTACGCATCATTGACAAACAACGTTTGTTTAAAAAGCAATTTAAATTGAATAGCATTTATTCAATTAATCGAGTGCAAATCTATTAAATAAATAATGTAGAACACATTTTAATCTGTTCCAGGATGAAATAGTATCAAACAGTATTTAATTGGACGATTGCATAGGCGACTGTAAAACCTATTCGTTCAATTCATTCTATGAAAAATATTTTGAGCAACGGGTTGCATTATGATATTGAAAAGCACGCGGGTACATATCGAGGTCGCGCGTAAAATGTTATTAACAAAGGAAACTTTATTGTTTAGATTATGCCATTCGAAAATTTGCAAAATTATAAATCTTATGTTTTTATTCATGTTTTTACGTAATACGGTTCCGAAGTTATAAATATGTAAAAAATAGCAGTATTTCCTATGCAATCAGTGTAAAATTGATTGTTTTTTTTAAAATGATAAATTTTATTAAACATTATGTGATAGGGTCATAAAAGAACGTTTTTCTTAAATAAATTTTTTTTTATCTGTTATAATTTAGAAATTATGGCCGTTTTAGTTTTCGAATGAAATTTTGTCGGAAACGTTTTTTGCTTATAACTTTTGAAAACACGCGAGGTCAAAAAAACTGAAACGGCCAAAATTTTTATTTCTCTATCCGCGTACGATGCTTTTTGAATTTTGAAAATCGGTCGGTAAATAAGCGAGTTGTGGTCAAATTGGTTCAATTTCTTTGAAATGACTATTTTAAACATTTTTTATCCTCGAAGATGCCCTCGTACAAAAAAAATCTAAATTAAAAAATAAAGACACATCTTTCGTAAACTCGAAACTTTTTCCAAACAAAATATCTTTAGCCGTTCTAATGTGAGACGAATTTGAAAAAGGTCGATTTTCGTATAGACTTGAAATCTCAAAATTGTTCGTTAATACTTTGATTTTCATTATAAATCGGACCGTATGGACTTTTCGAAAATTTTTTTTCCATCTTATAGTTTGTTAAGTTTAAAATTTCAAAACGTCCTGTTATTTTTTCTCTATCTCTTACGGTTTAAAAGATATAAGCCTTTAACGATTTATCTACGAATTTCAAACCAAATTTTGAAATTTATCCAAAAAGTTTGTGTACCTCCTACGGCCGTATGATAAAAGCCACATCTTTCATTTAAGTGCCATTTTAAAGAAAACTGTAAATTGTGGGTTAGGCTGAGCGCTTTTTCGATATGTCTTTTAATTTCCGAGTTATAAGCCCTTAAGTTAGGGGTGGAACTTTTTGCTTTTGGGGTGTAATTACCGTCCCCGACATCCCACGCTTACCAAACAAAATTCTTCGCGTTCGTCTTTTCAATTTCTATCGGACGCCAAAAAAATTTTTTAAAAATCGCCGGCCGTTTAGGCGGGAAATTTGTTCAAAAATTTTCCAAAAAACCCTCGTAACTCTCGAGGGCGTTAGATTGAGACGCGGTTTTTTTAAATTCTCGTAAAACGATAAAATCTACTAAGGGCGGCGATAAATTTGAAAATATCTTCGAAACGAAAGCCGTAAATAGCAAAAAACCAAATCAAAATCGAAATTTTTGATTTTTTTGCGTTCCGGCCGTTTTTAAAGCCGTTTCTCGTAGAAAATTTAAAAAAAAAACGACGTCATCGCGTAGAGGGACTTTTAGTCGGCTTAATGCGTTTTCAATTTACGATCGGACTTTACGTTCGTTATCCCCAGCCAGTCTAGCGAACGTCGAAGATTTTTGAAATTTTGTCGAGTCGGCTTTGAAAAATTCTCACGACCTTATCGTAAAAGTTAAGTATTTCGTTTAAAAACGGTTTTAAAGAGGAAAGTCCAGCGTAATTTAATATACGGCGCTTTTTCGATAAGTCGTAAAACTTTCGAGATATAAGCCGAAAAGTGAAAATCGTAATCGAAAATTTTCGTTTTTTTTTGCGTTCCGACCGTCTTTTAAGGCCTTTCTCGTAGGAAATTTTGAAAAAAAATTACTTCGTCGGATAGCCGCGTCTTTTTAGCCCGCGTACGGCGCGTTCGAGACGGAGGTCGGAGGTCGCGTTCGTTATCGCGAGCGGATCTCCCGCGGGTCGACGAAATTTTCTAAAATTTTCAATGAGTGCGGACGGCGCGAACGTATAATGTGCGACGCGGACCGACCATCGTGCAATATTATATGTCGATACTAAAGTGGGTCAGGAGCTGTAACTTCTTCAGGAAGCACATTTGTGCTAAGGTATGTTTAATTTAATTGATTCCATTAACCTAAGGAAGCTGTAGTTAAGCTGTGTCTCCATACTTTTGGGACACCCTGTATAGTAGAAAAAAATGTAAGACCGGAAAGAAAGCGATAAGTGATGAAAATCAAATGGCAATGAAGAAGGAATACAAAATAGTATCTACAAGAATATTGGAAGGATGCTAAAGAAAAGAAAATAAAAGATTTACATAATGTAAAAATTTTACTCTTAACATGTGTGGTAGAGATTCAGTTAGCCTAAAGGACTTCGGGCAATTTTTATCAGTCAGTACTTAGCTCTCTGCCATTTTTCAGCAATTTTTAACCGATTTTATACAAATTTACGAAAGTCAACTACAACCAACAGCCGCTATCACCTATCATCATGCATGGATGCGATATTCCGAGAAATACAAAACTGACGATGTTGATTTGAACAAAATAACCAAACAGTTTCCTTGAGGAACTATTATAAGCTCTATTAGACTCTTACAATCCCTTTCAAATCTGTCATCAGATTTCGGCTCGATGTTAAACTTTTCAAAATTGTAATTTTTTTTTTAATTTAGCAACTTTTGTTTATGTTCTGGAACTATACTTCTAGCAAAGAAACATTGTATCTACTACACAGAACTGAAGGTGCGAAGTTCGCACCCTGTTTTTGAATTGCTATTTTGATACTTTTAATTGCAGAAACTCTTTTTATAACTATAAAAGGAAACCGGAACTCTAATCAAAATTATCGAAAGTTAAAGTATAAAAAATTTCAAAACATCGAGTTTTTAAAACGTATTTCAGAATAGTAAGCGTGCATGCGTACAAAATGTTAAACAAACAATAAAGTTCGGTAAAATTGATTTAAAATTTAAACACTACTTTCACAAAATTATAAATGTGCAAATGACGGAAGTGGCAAAAGACACAAAAATAATTTCAAAGCATATTTGCATCATTTAACCGTTTTTTTTATTGTCGGTATATCAAATTATATCCCTATGTTATTTATTACTTATTTTTTTCTTCAAGCGACAATAAAACGTCATATTATTGAACTACTGGCAGACGCTAAAAACTCTTTTTACTGTCTAGACATTAAAAGCAAAACAGTTATTTTGTTTCCACAACTATTTAGAGGTTGGTACCTCGGTTATGTCATATTATGAATGTAACAGTAAAGTACCAACTTGATTCGTCGAGAATAAAAATTCACTATAAGACTCAAGAATCTCGAAAATTTGAAAATAACACATGAAAACTAGCAATAAACGCTTGAAGAAAAATAATATATTTCACTTGGAGTTAAAAAATATAATTGTTTCGCTTAATTTGCTGTCTCGGCTAACGCCTCGCCAGCAAACTTTTAAGCTCAACAATTATATTGTTTAACTCCTAGTAAAATAATCTACTATTGTTATATACCTACCTATTATTTGTACTCAATATATTTTGACTGCTTAATACACACTTTTACTTAAAGTAATAATAGTATTAAATCATTTCTATTAATTATATTCACACAACCTTAATTGTTTAGAAGATCTCACGCGAGAAGGTAAAATTATTGATCTCTCAAATGGAAGAGGAAATCTTATGGATTATGACAAATTCATGTAAGCAAACTTTAATAAAAACTTTTCACAATTTCGAGTTATAAAGAAATTATATTTATTGCTATGTGTTATGAATTGGAAAACTGATTCTTACGTAGAGGTATATTTCTTTTTGCATCCGTTCGCTGCATATTCGAATCTTTTGGGTGTATTGGAAAGGAACTGACCGTGCAATTAATTTGTAGGTCAGTACAACCGATTACGTAATAATTTGCAATTAAGTATTAAATAAAATTGACGTTTGATGTTGTATAGTTACCCTTTGTAATAATATGTGTCGAATTATCCAAAGAATAAGATTCGCGCACTAAAAATACACAACATGTACATAAAATAGCACTAAATTTGTAAACAAATTTCTTTGGTGGCGTCATTAAAAATACCATTATTTGTGCGCACAGGTTAACAATTTAAGAAAGTGGTTTCTACAGATGCGTTCCGTTCAAAAACTACAACTAAAATTCAAGCAAGACTTTCGGATTCTGCAGTCATTCCCGTGGAGGAAGTGAACGTTTAATGCTACGTATTAATTGATTTTGGAAATCCTTAAGAAAACGTAAAATGTAAAAGTTATTGAGACATAATTTTTCCGAATAATTCAATTGGTAATGTAATTAACGTAAGCAAAATACTTCAACTACGTGAATATAATTGTACTTGGAAAGTTATTAAAATGCCAAATGATTACAGTTATGTTACACAATACTTTCACTGATCTTGAAACAAGAATTTACGTACTTGTAACTGCATAACGTGCAATCAACAATGTATTACATTTTTTTTTATTTGCCATACGTTTTAGTACCTAGAATCAAATCGTAACAAGAACATTTTAAATCCCAAATTTTACCAAAATTTATTAGCTTATGGATGTCGTTTAAGGCTATAAAAACTTGATTTCTCACTTACGAAATCTAAAATTAAAACTACGTTCAAGAGAATAACATTACAATCATAAAAACCTGTAACACCAAGCCCGTATTTTTGCAATTAATTTATATAACATCGTGCAATTATTAAAAAGAGATTTTTTAACATAAATTAAAAAAACATGAAACAGAATGCATATATCTGCTATTTAAATTTGAATTTGAAATCCAAAACGAACTACTTATGGAGCTGAGTCAAAGAACAAATGATTATTTGCCGATCAATACCATTTCATAATTATGAAATTTAGAAATTTTAAAGTGATTGATGATGTTCACAAAATACTTCTTTCGAAAACCGAACGTATAGTTTTATTCATGGCAACTAAAAAACGCAAATTGATTACGTCTACAGGAAGTAAAATCAGTTATACGTCAAAAAATAATACTAATATAGTCGATGACAAATTAAGAATTTTTTTGCTGCAACTACAAAGGACCCCGCAATAATCTTACGGAAATGGGGTCTCGGTGGATTTTCTAAATTTTTGATATGATGTAGTGCGTGTTATTTTTAACAAAAGTTAACATTACCAACCCCTAAAATGAACAGTTTTGCTGCTACAGGGCGTTGAAATCACCCCTGGCTCAAAAGAAAACGTTTATTTTTAAAGGCGGGAACAATACTTTTAAATGTTTTATTGTGGATTATGTTGCATAATATTAAGCTGTTTTATAAAATAAATTCCAAACTCACCGTCCCAACCCCTATTGTTAAATACAAAAAAAATATATATAGTACCAAAAAAAATTAGTTATCAATAAGAACAATATGTTGTCCTTGATTTGGATTAATTTGTGCAGGTCTATTAGCAGCATCCATAACTACATCTAATATAGTAGTCCATGGGTATCTAACATTTGGTTCATGACGTGCAAAACCCAGAACCAAAGCACACTTGCCACATGGGCACAGGAGCCCAACGTTCTTGCCCCCGCTTTGCAAGTGCAACAATACCCCAATATTCTCTCATTCTCCTCTTCATCCTGCATAATATCGTTAAAAGCAATCCAAAGTTGGTGTTTGAGAGCCTGGTGTACCGTGAATAAATGCGCATTCTAATAAATCCAGGTTCATTAAAATGCTCATCTACTTGGATAGTTTCAGCCCCATCTCTTTGAAACTTGTCCTGAATGTAGGATGGAGCCAACTCAACTTGATACACACCTAAAATAATTTTTCAATAACATATCAGAAACTAAAATCCAGATCCTGACTATTATTTAAAACGTGGGAAAATCTCACCTATAGTCAAGCGTTTTATATATTCTAAAGTAAGGCGAGGAAATTGCGGCAAATAATTTTGATTTAAATGAACCCACGCAGCATTTCTTCTTTTAAGTCCCTTAAATTCTACCTTTGCTTGTACCACATTCACTTCTTGTGCCTGGATGATCATCTGCTCAGCCAATTCTTCATTGGCACCTTGCATCGCAATGGGCTCGTGATACCTGAAGTTTTTTTTATACACCAAATAATTGCAACCTAAGTTATATGGAAGACCCACGTAATGTAACTCTAACTTGCGGCACACCAAATGACCCTAACGTTATTTGTATTTAACTATTCTCGTTTTTGTTTGTCGACACTTCCGATAAAGAAATCGCTTCTCAAATTGTAGCTCAGTGACTCTACAAAAAGTCAAAAAAGTCGCTGTTAATAATTCGTCGCGAATAATATTTTAAGGTCGATTGATATACCGCTCGTAGGTTCATCAAAGTATTTTGGTTCGCGCTGTACCTAATGTATTTTTTTTTCGATAAAAGCTATCCGAAAAAAGTCACTTAAATGTACAACATGCTGTAGAGGAACAGTGTCAACAAAAACATAAATATCGATTTTGGATGTCCATTTCGATCTTCCACTATCCACCTGGTTTTAGTTACCAACCCGGGAAGCGCATTAGCTTCTTCACTAGTAAACTAACTCTGACCACGTCTCAAAAGCGGAGGCATTATACATAAGAAACCATTTTGTTCCAATAAAGGAATTGCATCGCGATATCCTCGATCTACTACAACAATATCACCCTCATTAAACCAATTCTACATAACTGCGTGATCTCTCTCGTATTTATTCCTTAGTAATTCCGCATCATTGTTACAGCTGTCTGAAAAATATGGTTCTTGAATATCCAAAATAAATCCATCAGGAGCTACCATTAACACTGGTTTTAATAAAATGTCTTCCTTTGTGTCTGCTATACGACTGCCTTAAAACTCTAAAGTTACTGCATTTCGGAATGTAAGCGTAAGTGGCATCGACATAAACAATTCCTTTGTTGTTATTAGGTTGCGGATTATATAATCTATTTGCAAACTGTGTCACATGATTTTGAATATATTGATCTCTGGTTATTGAGTTAAAGCCAATATTTCCAGTCACAAATCTTTGCATTAACGACTCCTTACTAATGAAATGGCTGAACTGGTACTCTGTCTTGTAGAATACTGAAAAATCATTCGCAAAAACTCGTCGGATAGACCATGCCTCATCTTGCACAGAAAAGTAAGTAAATCTTTTTTCTAACATATCGTAATCCATTCATTTGAGGCACAGGATTACAATAAGAATATAATTCCCTAAACTGTACTTTTGTCACAGAAAAACTTTTCTGGAACTCTACATCATCGAAACAATCTTCATCACTGTATATATTTTTAGAATACTTGTTTACAGATATTCGTAGTTGTTGTAAAAATGTTTGTATCTGAGTACCTTTAAGAACACAAGGTCTATTTATATAACGCAAAGCAGGAAAAATAATTTTCAAAATATGAGATTTATCGTCCAAATGTTCCCGACATGATCTTACATCTTCAGAAATGTAAATATTACTTTTAATGAACGCATCAACTCTACATTCAATGGACAGTCTATGAATGTCATTTGCTTCATGACAAACAAAACAAGTAGAATTTTGAGTTTGACGTAAAACGCAGCTTGGATTGTTTTCTATATCTATTAATTCTTGATTAGATCGCGCAAAGGCGCATATTATCTACACGGAGACGAGGTCTATTTGCACTACTCCGCCGAATAACTGCTAATTCGCGTTTATTGGCATTTCACTTCACGATTTTGATGCGCCATTATGGTAACTTCAATCGGTAAACAGGAGTAGAATAACAATATACAAAAAACACAAACAGGAACAGAACAAAAACAAGCTGGAATCAAAAATGTAGTAATTATTAATAACTGGTAAGATTGCTTAATAACAACACATAAAGACAATTACTGAAATACACTGGTGAGCAAAAAATTGAGGTTACCTTATAGTTGTGATATATTTGTGGAATTTTCTGTATTAAATTTATATTAATATAATATATATTAAATTAATTTTTAGGAGTGAGGGTACGGAACAAAAAACAGGTTAATTATAACGCCGACTTTTCGGCAACTGTGTATGTTGCCTTCTTCAAGACGTAAAATAATCAATAATAATAATAATAATAATAATAATAATAATAATAATAATAATAATAAAAAAAAAAAAAAAAAAAATAAAAAAAAAAAAAAAAAAAAAAAAAAAATAATATTAATAATAACAATAATAATAATAACGCTGGCCAACTATGACTACACACGAAGGCATGATAACGTGGGTCGCATATTACATCAAGCACTCGCGCAGAAACACCGGCTGCTCAACGAATCTCTACCATATTACAAATACAACCCTCAACAAGTTATGAACGACAATAACCACAGACTGTATTGGGATCGCGAGATCAGAACCGACGTGAAGATACAAGCCAATGGACCTGACTTGGTACTATTCAACAAGAGAGAAGGAATAGTCTCTCTGATAGACATAGAAATTCCACTCCCCAGCAATAACCAAAAAACAAATGCCACCAAAATTAACAAATACATCAAATTAGCAGGAGAAATACGATAGATGTGGAAAGTGAATAGAGTGGATATAAGACCAATAGTGATATACGCTACAGGAATAATACTCAAGACAGCGATCAAACATTTGGAAGAACTAGGCATGAAACATCTGATTAGACAAATGCAGAAGTCAGTTATCCTGAACACATGTCACATTGTTCGCCGATTCCTTTCCATTGATGAATAGGTCGCAGAAGGGCTTGACAAAGTGCCATCATAAACCCCGTAGATACGAGGAAAACAAAATATTACAAAATAATAATAATAATAATAATAATAATCAATAATAATCCTCCAGGGCCTGCTTGTCAGCAGGTACGGGCTTAGCGAACCCGGAGTCCCACGCTCTTCAGTGGGCCAGGGGACCACTGTCGTATCAAATCCCCTTACCTTGGCACTACCTAAATTTACTTGGAGGTACAGCAGGGCTCTGCCAATGTGGAAGTTTTCCATCCTGTACCCTGGCAGTAGCTATAAAATGCAAAAATGGGAATTAGCAATGTATGCAATGTCTTGGATGCATCAGAGAGTAGGGCTATCGCTGATGACGGATGTCAGCCCAATGTTGATAACCTCAGCGAGAAAGTGGATATGTACGAGGGTGGTTTGAAAAGTCCGTGCAAAAATAAAAACTACTTAATTTTTTGAGATAAACTTTTTTTATTTTTCAACATAGTCTCCTTTAAAGCTTATACACTTCGTCCAACGTTGCTCTAATTTGTTGATCCCTTCCGAATAATAGGATTTGTCCAAGTCTATGAAATAGGCGTTTGTTTCTGCAATCACTTCCTCGTTTGAATAAAATCTTTTTCCCGCAAGCGATTTCTTCAGATTGGGGAACAAGTAATAGTCCGAGGGAGCCAAGTCTGGAGAATAGGGGGATGCAAAACGAGTTGGAATCTTATTTCCATCAATTTTGCGGCCACAACTGCTGAGGCGTGAGCTGGTGCGTTGTCGTGATGAAAACGGACTTTTTTGTGACCCAATCGTGGCCGTTTTTCTTGCAGCTCGGTTTTCAAACGATCCAATAACGATGAATAATATGCACCTGTAATAGTTTTACCCTTTTCCATATAGTCGATGAGAATTACTTCTTGCGAATCCCAAAGACAGTAGCCATAACCTTCCCGGCCGAAGGAATGGTCTTCGCCTTTTTGGTGCAGATTGTCCCTTGGCAATCCATTGTTTGGATTGTACTTTGGTCTTAGGAGTGTAGTGGTGTATCCATGTTTCATCCACAGTGACGAAACGACGCTTAAAGTCCTGTGGATTCCGCTGCAATAGCTGCAAACCGTCCTTGCAACACCTCACACGATGTCGTTTTTGATCAATCGTGAGCAATCACGGCACCCATCTTGCGGAAAGCTTTTCATGCCCAAATGTTGGTGCAAAATATTATGTACCCGTTCATTCGAAATGCCCACAGCACTAGCAAATCTCACACACCTTCACTCTTCTGTCATCTATCACCATATCATGGATTTTATCAATGATTTCTGAAGTAGTGGCCTCAACAGGGCGTCCAGAACGTTCAGCGTCGTTTGTGCCCATATGGCCACTCCGAAAATTTTGAAACCACTTATAAACTGTTCTAATTGATGGTGCAGAATCACCATAATGTTTATCAAGCTTCTCTTTAGTTTCCTGAGGCGATTTGCCTTTCATAAAGTAATGTTTAATCAACACACGAAATTCTTTTTCGTCCATTTTTTGAAATTTCCTTGACTTCCTCGATTCAGACGAACGCCAAACACAAAGAAATAGACCGATCTGGCTGAAGCTTGGTGTGTGTTCTTCCAAGAGATGCTACTAACTGAAAATAACCTCGATACGCACCAGTAGTGCTATCTCTTTGAGTTTGCACGGACTTTTCAAACCACCCTCGTATGTGGGTTCACCGAAGAACTCACAAAACCTTAGGAGTGCTGGTGGAGCACCAAAAACTATCACGGCGAACAAAAAGACGGAGGTAACACCCCGCATCTTGATCATCAAGAGAAAGAATGGCGATTTTACAACAATAAGTCCCTTTCTAATAAATAAAGTAGTACCTATATGGAATCCCAAAAATAAAAAATTTGAAAAAAGTGAAAGATGTTTTACTAATAGAAACGCTGTCGAACGGGAAATCAAAACGTTTAAAGAGTGTTAAAAGGTTTGCAGAGATGGGAGTAGAAGAGTACCGCTTGGCACCCTAAATATCTCAAAAGGTGTTGTCTACTGCCCTGACCTACTAATTGCTGTATAGAAGAAATTCTGGAAGAAACAAAACAACAAGGGATAGTAGACATCAAAAGAATCAAAACACGGAGAAATGGAATACTTAGGGATACTCCTAACCATATAATAACTTTTAATACTCCAACTGTACTTAAGAGGATACAAATAGCTTTTTATAATTTGGAAGTACGACTATACATCCCTGCAGTACTGAAATGCTTTAAATGTCAGAAGTTCCGCCATACGTCTATCCGTTGTGAAAGCGAACAAGTGTGTGTATGTGGAAAACCGCTACACGAAGTCAAACCATGCAATCAGTCGCTCACATGTATAAATTGTGGCGAAAATCACTCTGCAAAAGTAAATTACTGTCCAGAATATAAGAAAGAAATGGCAATAAACGAATTAAAGGTAAGAGAAAAGTTAACTTACATTGACGCAAAAAGAAAAATAACATTACAAACATCAAATAGTTCATATGCAAATGCAGCAAAGGCTACTACTAACTGTACTGAACTCGTAAAATAGTTGGTTTCACATATAGTAGATGCTGCCCAAAAAGCGCTAAAAGAACAGAACAGTAGTGAGCAAATGCAATTCGTAAGGCCAATAGAAAAATCAACTCTAACTATTGCGGAACCCATAAATACAAAGAAAAGAAATTTATCTACCTCCCCGTTATCCATGGAAGACGAGAAAGATATTGACGCATCTTTGCGTAAGTCAAAGATGAAAGGTTGACCTAAGGGAAAACCTAGAAAATGCTCTAGATCCTCTAGTGTAGCATTGAATCAGTAAAATTCGGCTACCTAGTAGATTCTCGTGATACTAGTTTTAAATTCTGTGATATACATGTTTATTTGTCATATATACGTATTAATATATTGTCCTATATATAGAGCATATTTATTATTTATTATATATTATTGTATGTCTGTTCTAAAATATAGTATTTTTATTATAAATATATAAAATTTGAGTCTAATACAGAATGTATACTACAATGGAACTGTAATGGAATCGTTAGTCATTTTGTAGAACTACAGACCCTTATTGCAAAGTACAGACCTTTATGTCTTTGTATTCAGGAAACTCCTCTGGAACCTGGAGAAAATTTCAATCTACGAGATTTTCATATGTCAAAGACCTAAGACCAAACGTACGTGTCAAAGGTGGATTGGTAATATTTATAAACAAAACAATTCCATGCAATGAAATAGTTTTAAATACTTAGATAACGGCCGTTGCTATACAAATTCATAAACCGAATAAGATTGCGTTATGCAATATATACTTACCAACTTTCGACTGGATCATCGATGCGTTAAAACAACTAATCACACAGTTACCCAAGCCGTTTATTTTACTAGGAGATTTAAATGCCCACTCCACTACATGGGGTTGTCAGATCACTAATCTACAAGGCCGATATGTTGAAATTCTCATGGAAGACGAAAACCTCTCAATTATGAAGGATGGATCGTATACTCACCTGAATATCCATATGGAAAACATATCTTCAATAGATCTTACCTTTTCAACACCATCTTTAGCTCTCAAGCTCTCATGGGTTACACTGGACGATCACTTCAGCCACCACTTTCGGATTTTGATAGGAATAGGTGCTTCGAGAAGTGTTTCTAACATCTCTTCTAGGTGGATTATCAAAAAGGCTAATTGAGACATATATGCACAAGTTTTTAATAAATTAGGACTCACCGGTAAAACTATCGTAGCAAGTAAAAGAACGTGTTGGCAGTCTTATGTTTCAAATTAAACCCCACAATCCAACAACGAACGACCTATGAGAAAAATTAAAAAATATATCAAAAAAACGTAAATTAACATTTATACCCTCTTTAAGAGTAAACGGCGACTTAATAACAGATACTGGACATATTACAGAGCATTAGCAGACACATTCATAGAGCATAAAAAATTTTTTTTTTGAAAACTGCTATAATTAAACTAAACACTCACTTATAGAAAATTACAAATTAAAGTAATTAATTTATTCTGCAACCCGAACTAGCTCTTTTTATTAATTTTACAAAAGAATAATGCATTAATACGAAAGAAATTATTTTATTCTTTTAAATTACTTACAAGGGTATAACTACTACAAATCCAATTTACTTCATGATCAACACAATTTCTATTTTTTATTATAACAGAACGAAATTGTTTTACATATAAATTTATAAACATTCCGCGTTAATACAAATATTGTTCCCCCAAAGGATTCATATGCATCAGTGTAAACGCCCTAAAATTCTAATATACAGCGTTTTGACAACATTTTTTAAAATTACAAAAAAAACTTAACTATAAATACCTCAACCTTAATGCGAGTGATGTTCCACTCGGTATTTCATTCGTTAACTAGACCTTCATTTTCATATCTTCATAATTTTCTACCGTTATTTCCTATACGCTTTGTTTAAAATCATTTTCAACTCCATTCTCAACTTCGTTTTCAATTTGAACATCAATCTGCATCAATGACATTTCTTTATCTAACATTCTCTCCGTTTTCTTGTGCAGTGCTACTATTTTGTCTTTGTTGGTATTTTCTAATCTTTTGTTAAATCTGTCGATAATATAAATCTTTTGATTTTAATTTCTTTCCAGTTTTCAAATTTTAGCAATGTCCTTTTGTTACCATTTTTTCTTATATTTTCTACAATTTAAAAAAAAAAAATTTTTTTTTGTTTTTTTTTTTGATATTTCTCCTGTCATTCTTGTTTAATTCAAATTTCATCGCTTTTATGTTTACCTTGGTTTCCTCTTAATTATTTTAAAATCCTGCACACAACATTATATATCTACAACTAAATCGATCACTATTTTCTAATCTACTTGTTAATCTACTAGGTCATTATTTCAATAATTATTACATCTGTGTATCAATGCCCTAGATCAGCCCAACGTTGCTGGTCGCCATAATGTTTTGTATTTTATTGCTTGATGTAAATACTATTACAAATTATGACTTTTTATTTTCAAATTTTGTCTTCTTTTGTACTATCTGCAGCTGTCTTTAGCTTTTATTTCACTTTTATGTGTAATTTCACAAGGTCTGGCATCCTTTCACTTTCCATATTCGATTTGGAATAATTCATACAATTTTTAATTTGTGGTACCTACATACAGGGTGTGGCATTACTACGTCAAAGTCCGGTATATCGGTTATTAAAGAAGAAAATTATAGGCCGCTTCAAACTTCACATTTTAAAATCATTTTTGTATTTACAGCGTGTTACATATTACCAGGGTGAACCAAAAATACTTTTTTTAAATGGGACACTCTATATATTATTTCAAATTTAGATTAAGCTTATATCTCCAAATTCTCGACTGACATTTCTTAACATTTCAACATTAATACTTTGGAGTACCTCTCGTATTCTATTCTTCCTATTATTTGGTGTGGTTGGAGGTACCTGATACACACGGTTTTTCACATAAACTTACATAAAAAAATAAATTTTAGTTAACTCTGGTGAAAGAGCTGGCCATGCAATGGGTCCTCCTCTTTCCACCCGTCTTCTGTGAAAATGGGTATTAAGATGATTACAAATTAATCTAGTGTGGTGTACCGAAGCTCCATCGTGTAACAACCACATTCTTTGACGAATGTTAAGGGGCACGTATTCTAACAGTAATGGTAAATGATTTTTTAAAAAGTCTAAATAAATCTGACCAATCACTATACCCAAACATTCAAAGACCACCTAGTTTGACTATGAGTTTCTGTAAGATGGGGATTACTTGTCGAATACTAATGGAAATGTGTCTATTCACAGTTCCATATTTATGAAATGTGGGTTTGTCTCCAAAGAGGACAAAATCAAAGAAATCCGCTTGATTAAGAATTTGTTGTTGACCCTATTCGCAAAATGCGATCCTTCTGGGATGGTCATCTTCAAGTAACTCTTGATGCAACTGGATATGGTATGGATGCATCTTATTTTTACGCAGTATTCTTCGGACAGACCTGTCACTAATATCATGATAACGCGTGATTTCACGTGTACTCACATGTGGGTTATAAGTAACTTCAACCATCACGTTTAATTCATTTTGTCCGTTAAGTACAGGTTTTGTCCTTTCCTTTTTTTTATTAACTACTGAATCAGTACGATTAAAACGATCTAATAACCTTTCCAACGTGATTTTCTCGAGTTGTCTTCGTGCGGGATATTTTTCTTTGTAAATTCTTTTGTGCTAATACACAATTTTTTATACTATAGAAATTTAAAAAATAAATCTTTTCTGTTACTAAATTGCAAATATCTCAGAAATTAAAAACTTTAGCTATAGGGAGTACTAATTAAAAATAAAAGAACTTAAAGTGTATTTTCACTTTTAGAATAAAATACAGGGTGATTTGTTTGAAAAAATTGACAAAATCATGTGCTCGCGTTATGGTTCGCTCTATATTCCATTGGTGCAATAATAAAGAAATAGCACTTTCTTTGTAACACTGTATCAATGTCAAAAAATATTGCTTAAAAAATTATAATTAGCAGTTGTTTTGTCTGGATATATAGGAAGTTGAAATGAGATGATTTTTGTATACAATTGACTATACTTTGAAATATACTGTATAACGTAATGATACCCTATATTGAAAGTACGGCGGATATGAGCTTAATCTAAATTTGAAATAATATTATAGGGTGTCCCATTTAAAAAGAGTATGTTTGGTTCACCCTGGTTATATGTAACACCCTGTAAATACAAAAATAATTTTAAAATGTGAAGTTTAAAGCGACGTATAATTTTTTTAAACAACTTTTTTTGACATCTTCTTTAATAACCGATATATCGTACTTCGACGCACTAATGCCGTACCCTGTATATCACACAACGTTCGTGGTGTTCACTGGTCATTAATCGAAACATTTTTCACTTCCTTGATGTAACGTTCAGCCGCCGCGCAAGGATGTCTTATCGAACAATAATAATGTTTTATTCCTTTTTCCTCTTTCGCGTTGTCTGCTAGGATAATTTCTGGTTTTCCAACTGTTGTTATAAATTCATCGACACACTTCAACACTTGTCTCGTGTTACTCTTCGCACTAGAATATAACTTGACAAACTTCGTGAACAAATCTACCATGATTAAAATATTGTTACACCCTCTTACCATGTGACAAGGTTTCCAATGTAATCCATTGCGACAATTTGCAATGGTCTCCCGGTTCTCATTCTTCTTACAAGGTTGTGATTCTTATAATTCCTTTCTTTGGCCATCACGCAGGTTTTACATTTATTCACTAATTCTTTTACTCCTTTTCTCATTTTCTATAGAATCTTTCTCGATACGGTAAGCATAACTTTCTCATTCTTAAATGTCCATAGTTAGTGCGTAGTTGTTGTAATACTTCTTTTGTCAACACTTTTCCTAAAACCATCTTTTCTTGTCTTCCTATCATTTTTATTACCAACCCATCGTTTATTTCTGTAACCTTTGTGTTCATCCACATAGTCTACACGCTTTTAATGTTAATAGTGTACAACAAAAATTATTGAAAAAAAAAATTATAGAAATCTATAGATGATTTGACGCAAGTATAGGATTATTGTTTATAATCAAAATATAAATAAATAAAAACAGATGCTATTAAATTGTGACATCGTGTAACAATGGTTACAGTAGTAGCATTGATTATAAAGTTACTATTATAATCAATGGTAGTAGTTACTGAGCATATCAATCCTTTCGCTAGATGGTGCGTTTTTAGTAAGAATTTGAATCCTTAACTAAAAAGTGTTTAAATATTCTAATATTTTCATTCTTATTTCATGTTACCTGTTCTTCCTTTTCTGTTAACGTTGTCAACATTAACAAATCTACACACGTCAATGGCAAATAAAATTAAGTGAATTCAAATTCAGGGCATCAATAAACAAATTCACCTTCATCAAGTGTCTTTTTACTTCAAAGCTGAGCTTAACGGCTAAAGTGCTAACTCCAAGAGAGCCGATGTAATCTTCAAAAAGGAACTTATAAAGCCAAAAAGTAGCGCTTTCTCTTACCACAATGACAATTTATAACCGCACATCATAATTTAAATAAATTACTATTTCAAAACTAAAACATTGTAATCTAACCTGAACTTATCACTCTTATTTATCATTTTAACACCTTCTTAACATCTTAGATAATTTAAATCAAAACGAAGAAAATATTTAGATCTAAATTCGCTTTAACACGATCATAATCTAAATGATTATATTAATAAAATAAAAGTCAAAACAAATAATAAAGTAGGTATATATTATACATAAGGTGATATATACATAAACATACACGAAAATAATAAAACTGAAATGAAATTGATTACCTACTTAAATTTTATGCAAATATACGATTACTTGCTGAGTATTGCAGATATAGGTAATACTAGAGAATTAAATGGGTTTCAAAAATGTCGATAATAACGATATTACAATCAATGATATTACTTTAAGAGGTAGTAGAAAATTTACAATTTTATCCATACGATAAAACAGACTTTCTTGTCCATTACATGACAAATTTATATTACCAGTTATGCAATATCGTTAATAGGTAATAACGAACAAACTTTCTACAAATTCGATGGTATAAATTTTATAACAAATGGTGGTGCTAGACATACTTCAGAGTAGACTTAAGCAGTAGAACAAATAAACAAAAGAATTAAATCTTCGGTAACTTTAGCCGTTAAGGAGCCAATAAAAAACTCTATAACAAAAAATACAAACAGAAACAAGTACTGTAACACTTCTTGGCGTATTAAGAATATAATTAAAACAATAAACTAAATATAATTAGAGTAAACCATACTTATTATAAAATATATAACAATAACTGTGTTACATTACCAAAACCAGTCTTTGGTCACCTCAATAAAAAAATCGCTAATGAACTTTTGTAGATTGTGTTCAAGTTACAACAAATATTTTAAAACGGTCACTATGTTAGCACAAATGCGTGCATATCTAGAAGTATAGCTAACAGCGATAATTTATTTTAATTTTTAGCAATTTGCCGTCACTGTGATTTTCTAATTGGCTCAATAAACATCCACATTTTTAGTTGTGAATTCCTGGAACGTTTTAGGTACTACGAAAATATTTAGGTTGGGATTTATGGCAAGAATATTATCATTTATTATGCTTAGATGTTTATGTATAAATATCTATGGCAATGTTCAATATATTTATCGCCGATGTAATGGAATTTATTTTTTATAGTGGGAAAGAAATAAAAAATGTCTAGCTTTGCCTTGCCAAGTCGATGAACGAAGGTACATTTAGTTAATTCGGGCTGGTATTAGGAGTCGAACATTCTCGTGATACTCGTGTAATATATAATCAGAAAGAAACCTCCAGCGGCTTCTCCAAGGAAATAAAAAAAGTTATGCAGTTGTTTATCGTACTTATGATGACGTCACAATTTATTATGTTAAACTAC
Source organism: Abscondita cerata (assembly GCA_030710515.1). Lineage (NCBI taxonomy): Eukaryota > Metazoa > Arthropoda > Insecta > Coleoptera > Lampyridae > Abscondita > Abscondita cerata. Next base: position 103,734 of record JALBCR010003550.1, on the reverse strand, counting down.
GCTGAAAATCTTCAATTTTATTTATAAAAAGAAATCGCAGAGAAAACCTTTTAAAACCTATTTATGAATTAAAATATTTCAACATTAGTCAAATGTGCAATTATTGTTAATGAAATATATGCAAATCAATGTTTTATAGAGCAATACGAAATTTAAAAACATGTTATTGCTATTAGCACCAGTGGTCAAATATAGAATTTTCAGTTTTTTTATGGTTTCTCTACCCCGTTTAAAACTTACTTGAGTACTTTTGAAGAGTGGATAATATAGGACCCTCTTGTTGTAGATAATTTTTTAGTTTTCTCAGCGAGATATCAGATTACTCTCAACACTATATCATTTATCAGTCATTGTAGTATCTTTCGTCAAGGATATTTAGAATACTAATAGATCACAATTAAACAAAATTTGTCTATTAATAATAATATACTACAAAAGGGTAATTATTTATTTAACTACCTTTATCATCACTAAGTCGCCCCAATACATATTGACAATGTATTTAACTCTCTTCACATGGCATAGTTTGCCATATAGCTTGTAGAACATCCTGTATATACAAATTAACTCATCATCGAACAAATGGTAGAATTCATAGGCACACAAATATTGACTCGTACACAGATATTCAACCCATTGTAGGTACCTTGGATGTTGGTGTTTCTACTATATCATTCATATTATGGGGTTAGTTATTATTTTAATTTTATTTTATTATCTCGACTCTTGTCGGTTTTAAGTCGCAAGTTTGACTGAAATCAAGACATTGCGTACTATTCATGTTTTGGGTTTGTGAGTTATGCGTTTAAAATTTTTGTCACTATGTTACATGTTGAGTAAGACTGCTTTTGTAGTGTAATGTATGTGTGTTTGCAACCTTTTCAGGTAGTCACGGCCTTCACGTCCTGAAAAAAATGACATATCACATGCTTATATTTCCTTTAACGTTCAAAGATTGTGAACCTCACCAGCTCCAGAGGTCAAAGGTCAGAGGTCAACATGTTAAATAGCCTAAGTTCGCCGCCTTGACCTTCCCTGAAAAAAATAAGCCATCAACTATCAAAATCGGTTGAGTAGTTTTGGAGGAGAAGGCGGACAAACAAACACAAAACAAAAACAAAACTCGGATTTTATGTGTATGATTATCGTTCTGTCCTAATATATTTTTATGTGTTGTGTTATCTAGTACTATTTGTGGAATGTATTTTATATTAGCTTGTTTTGAATGCCTAGTTTTTGATGTATTATGTTTGCTATTTGGTTAGGTCTGTGTAAGTAATCTGTTTGGGTGATTATTGTGTACCCAGTTGTAATATGTTGTATTGTTTCTGTGGTTGTGGCATTTTCTGCATTTGTCGTCTGTCTGTGTTGTGTCTTTTATTATGGTTTTATGTAGTTTTTTGTGTGTATGACCTGATCTTGTATTGCAATCATAAACCTTTCTGTCTCGCCAAACAGTTCCCACGAGTCAACCACATGTTCGACGCTTCTTTGTCGATAGTCGGTTGACTCAGTTTGTGAAGGTCTGCGTACTATAAATATAGTAGTGTGTAGTTGTTGTCTGCCCGAATGTAACTGCTCTGTGTAACTGTGATGTGTTTATTTTGTGTAGAAAAATTTGTTAATGTGTTTAGTGTAGTATAGATAAGCATATGAGACCTTGTCCGCCCTCACATCTGGGTGGGGTCAATCTTTCTGAGACAGTGGTGGGTGATGTTCGTTGTGTTTTGTTAGTGTTTTCTTTTGGAGTTCTTCTAGTTTCCCCTCTTCCATAGATTCTATGAATTCATTTTCGACCGGGACCTTCTCCGTTCTTAGGTAGGATTCCTTTTTCTAAGTGTAAGGTTTTGCACTTCTGTTCAGTTCAAACTACATGTGTATGTCTTTTGAAAATGTATGTGTTACGTTTAGTAATTGTTGTAAGTGTTGTTTTGTCTGCGTATATTTTGATGTCGTCCATGTATAACAAATGTGATAGCGTGTATTGTTATTTTATTATGTTTTATGTGGAAACCATGTTTCGTATTATTTAGTGTGCTGGAGAGTGGATTAAGAGCTAGGCAAAAGCAAAAAGGGTTCAAAGAGTCTCCCTGGAAGATACCCCGCTTTATTTGTATGGAATCTGTTTTTATGTGTGTATTGTTTAGGGTTAGGTGTAGTGTTGTTTTCCAGTGTTCCATGATGTGTTGTAAATATGTGACGAGTGTTGTGTTTATTTTGTAACGCGTGATTCAAAAAATTGTTTATCAAACTTTGCCATAAACGACAAAGCAAGATATAACAGGTGTATCTTAGCTTAGCTTGTACATTTGTCATTTCTGACAGATTTAATTTCAATTTATGGTTGTGTTGACATTATGGTCCAAAACATCCAGTTTTATACATTTAGAGTAGACATACGTGAATTTTTTCATGGTCCACTTTGATGAAAAATTTTTTGAATCACGGTTCATAATTGCAGCGTATGTATTAACCATGAGTGTGGTGTGCTGTCAAATGCGTTTTTATAGTCGATGTATGCTGTGTGTAGGTGTCTGATCTCTTTGAGTGATTGTCCAAAAATAACTGAGTCTATCAGCACTTGTTCTTTGCAACCCATGTGGCCTCTGCGGCAACTTTTTTGTTGTTCTATAAGTAGTTTGTGTTGTTTTATATGTGTATATATTTTGTTTGTGATTCATGTTATAATTATTTTATAAAGTGTTGGTAAACATGTTATTGGTCAGCATTGTGCAGGGTTATGTGTATTTGTAGATTTGGGTTTCATGCGTTAGAAATGTGGGTGTTGTGTGTGTTGGATTGTATAGTGTATGTGTAATGTTTTTGGCTAACATTGGTGAGACAGGAAAATTTCTTATACCAGAAATTCCGAATTCCGTCTACCCCCGATGCTTTCCAATTGTGTGTTTTATTTATTATGTCTGTGAGTTTCTGTAGTGATATGTTTGTAAATATCCTTTGTGGTATGTATTGTGTGTTTTGTTTCTCTTCTATAATCCAATTAGCATTTTTTATTATGTCGTAGTGACTTAGACCGGAGAGCGGTCCAGTAATTTGTAACTTCTTCTTGGTAAGTGTACCGTTATTTTGTGTATGTATTGTGTCTGGTTTTAAAGTTACGTAGAATACTTTTTCGTTATTTGTGAATAGTGTATTTTGTTGTTTGCGTAGTATGCATATTCCTTGTATCTGTGTAGTCTTTGTGCTTTGGCTGTGAGTTTTTGTTTAAGTGTGCCTATATATTCTGTGATATGTTGGTTGTGTTGTTCGTGTTTAGTGTGTGTTTTTATTTTCTTAAACATTTGATGTAAATGTTTCAATAACTTTGGTGATATGTTATGTTTTATGTATTGTGTGAGTCTGCCTAGTTCACGGCTGATTTCCATAATTTGACATTATTGATTTGCGTGATTATTGTTTGTGTTGGCATGATTAGTCTACGTCCGAGGTGAGTAACTACCGTTACTGGCCCGACTATATGTGTATTGCATAATTGTACTGTCTAATGTCTGTGTGAGTTGTTCTAATGTGTCTGTATCAATGTTTTTGTCATTTTCTAAAAACTTGCTGTTTTCTTTGTTGTAGTGTTGTGTAGGGTAACAGATCTTTTGCGACTACTGCTCGTCTTTGATCTGATACTCTTTTTTCGGTTACTGTAAAATAAGGGTATTGTTTCGTAAATTGTGTATGTAATTGTTGTCTGTTTCCATGTGTATAGTAGCAGCGCATGATGTGAATATTCATGTCTCTGATCCATCTTTAATGGTCGGTGGTTGAACATTTACTGAAAAATTTAAAGCAGGTGGGGACTTTAGTTCTGCCTCTAACCTTTTCGATAATAATGGATAAACTATTGCAGTAGCCATACACACACCGGTGCTGCTTTCGTCAAGGTGTACCTCGGGAAACTTAGTACATTTTTAGAACGTGAGCGTCTGCCTAACTCACGAACGCGGCAAGAGGTTTCGGTGGTACAATGCCGATTCACTTGTGATTCCTTATCATTATTCATCTTCATATTTAAATCACTGCCAGAGCAGGCAGCCTTTAGCCGTTCCCCATCATTCGTAGACCCGTTTGCTCATCTCTAGGAGCTATTTGGCTCATGAGATCATTTGGGTACTCAGGGTCATGGGGCTGCCGTACCTTACAGCACCTCGGGTCCGAGTTTGAGTAAGAAATACCAGATTCAGTTGCCAGAGCGGGCATTCCTTGACGTTGTCACTCCACCACGAGGTAGACGTTAGCTCCAGGTAAATTATTATTGTTTTTTCCTTTGTTTTGCTCGACTGTAGTCGGTAATAAGGTGTACATCTAACATAGAAAAGATTTTTATTATTATTATATGAATAGAGTTCGTCTTATTTTATCAACTTAAAAAGGTTTTAGAATTTAGATTGACAGTACGTTTTTCTATTTCTATGGCTTCTCTTGTAATTCTTTTTCGTACTTTCTCCATTTTTTGGTTTTATTGAAATATTGAGAAATAAAATGGCTAGAAAGACGGGTGACCTTTTTTAGCATGTACAATTCAATTACAATAACAATAGTGTAATATTATTATGCTTATTGCACCACAGGGATTTTCTATCTACTGATGAAGGAATTATCATAGTGGGTAATTAATCAGATTTACCTGGGTGTGTTTTTGTTAAGAACGTTGTTGCAGATATGAAACGTTGTTGTAGCTGATAATTGTTTTTTTTGCCACAGATCAATGTTAAAAACGTGAGGTGGGATTGCTTATTTGAGGATGTGATTTATCTTAAATTTCACAGTACGGGTTGTAGTGAAATTCCTGGACGAAGATGTGCGGTAGTTGTGCGACTTGGTAAGTTACTATGAACTGGTTAGAAGTGTCTTATGCGAATGAACCGGTTGACGCATTTATTTTGATTGGAATTTAGTTCAAATGTAGGTAGTACTGATTAAGTATTGTGAGACAAGAGTTTTTACGTGTTGATTAACCTAAACAGGTGATAAGTGAGGCATACGAGTCTTTAAGCTCGGTCGCCTTAGCCCCCCACGAAATAAATTCGATTTTTACGTTTGAACACGAAAGAGAACAGCTAGCACACCTAGCACAACTTTACTAGCGGAGTTACTTAGCCTCTTCAGATTCAAAGCTCAGTAACCCTCTTATTAAAGGAGTGCTAACATTATTTTTGTTGTGCTAGCTCAGCTCTTTCATTTTCGAACGTCAAAAGTTCGAAAATTTTTGTGGGATGACTTCTAGATTAGCAAAGTTGTGCTAGCCTGTGCTAGTTTTTCTTATTTTGTGTGCAAACATAAAAATTTGATATTTTTTGTCGAGGAGCGGTGGTCACCTCAGTCAATCTAAACATACACATCCACCCACCCCCTGCCCCGATACAAACGCTAATAACTCCGTCTGTCCTTGTATTCGGGAATTAGTTTACAATTTCATGGACTCTGACCTATCATTTGGTCATTATTGCGTTTATTCTAAACACGAGATTATCTTACTTTGTGGATCCTATAGTACCTAGATACATTGCCATTAATTCACAAATTGAAAATGAAATTGTAAAAATCGTTAGAAGTCTGATACCGACTATGAATTCCCAGTTGGCCGCCTTGTTATTGTGAATATTGTTCTGCCAAGCATATGTACTTATGATATACCAGTTTTTCATAATCTAGCCAAACCAAATAATACACATAACATAGCATTTGTCACGATTTAAGGACAGCATCCTCTAATCCCACCACTCTTATTAAATCGATTTATAATTTGGCAATATCTTGTCACCTAACCTCACTTTTTACATATTTAAGAAATATTTTTAAATTTGCCGCCATGACAGATGGTCACATGACATTTGTCAAAGTGCTTTTTTTTGTCATTCGATATGCTGAATTTATTTTTCATAAGAAATTTTCGGATATCTCAATTACAAAAATTTTTCCCATTTGATGCAAACTCTGTGCCGGTCACTGTATAATAAAACTACTTGTAATTATGCTACAAATATGTATGTATACGTTCTACCTGTTCTTGACTGTTAATTTTCACTCTCTTACAAATTATATTAAAAAATGACACATGAAAAACACATCTAACAAATGCATGATATAAAATTTGTTTGATTTTCATCTCAACCGTTTTAAAATCCGATCTAAATTGCAATGTCGTTAGGTTGAAAGCAGTCATGAATTGAGTTAATACTTTATTTTGAATGGACATCTATGCATATGAATCATTAGTTCAGAACTTGCAAACTTTAGTTCGGTTTTAGTTAGTATGGTTTTAAGAGAGTACTAAACGTTTAACTATGAATAAGGCAGTATAGGATTCAAGCATAAATACTTTGGGTCTAAGGAAATTAAAGGATTTAAATAGCATAACATTTATTAACATCTATCATAAAATAATTAAATTATTGCCTTACTTATTTACAAGTCAGTTATTTTCAATGTACAAACAAAATTATCTGATCATCATGTAACAACTCAATTTTTTCCATTTAACAGCAATCATAGATTATTGATAAATATCAAATATTAAAAAGTCTTCATTAACTTTTATTTATCACACGTTTTTCTAAAGTTAGACGTTTTTATTTACACTGGTGGAGCATTACGACCTCGAGCTTGCAACTGTGCATTAACAATCATTAATTTTTCTCCTAATCGAGCATTGTGATCTTTCAAATGTCTAATTAGATCAGCCTGAAAATTTAAAACACTTAAAATTGATATCCCCTATCATATTGAATAATTTACTTGTTTTTCCAGAAAGTCGTAGACTTTATCACCTAGCTGCCTATAACCTATTTCACCCTGGGCAAAAGTTTCTGCCGATGAACATGCATTCCACTCCTCTCTTTGAACATCTGGAGGAGGTTTGTGCTTATTAAATTTACGAACCTGAACTAAAACAAAAAGTTACTACTTAACTAAGAATAATTGTTTGAAAACCTACCTATATAATTAATTGAGATACCTAAGACTACACAAAATTCTACAGATATCATTAAACACATATATGACAATGGTGATAAAAACCCTCTTTTTACACACCGTTCAGTGAAATCATCATGATAGAAATGCTGCATTAACGCTTGCAATAGTAAGATTACAGCAGTCCACATACTGACGATATAAATAGGTAATTGATGATGAACTTGAGTGCTTTTATAGAAGTCTAAATATCCATTTATTCTTAAATTATAATGCTTCACTCTGGCTATTTGATCGACTACCTTAAAAACAAAAATGTTTACCAATCTAATATTATCGAGATTACTTACTAATGTAAGAAACCATAAACCAACATGACTGTAAATAAGTGTAAAATACTCCCGGCAATGATCTTGTTCACTTGGATGATATACAGTTACCAGAATTGCTGCAATTTCTAATGCGCAAAATGCTATTATGAGAATACTAAATGGAACAACAGTTTTAAGCATTTAAACACCCCAAAGGACGCCAGTATCGGCTGCAAATACTCTCTTTCTTCGATATTTGTAGATTCGCTAAAGAATGTTGCCCCTAAACAATCATTTATTAAATAGGTTAAGTATATTGTGTAAACTTACCCCAACATTCATGTTAGCACTACGCGACAAGCTAACCATTTTTTAAATAATTATATTAAATTAAGTTTGAACAACAAGAGAAATTGTAGTTTTTGGTTTTTGACATTTGAATGAGTATCAACAAACATCATCAGTTAGGAATGTTTATTTTTCCACCACACAGGGTCAACTTCTATTGAAACTAGACGGACATTCTTAGACAGAGATATGTAAAGTAGTTTGATTGTTAAAAACCGCGATACAGGGTGATTCTCTTAAATAGAATAAGGTGATTCAAAATTAGTAAAGATAAAATTGAGAAAGTCGCTAACAGGAGAAAAGCTTTTGTATGTAATCAAATATTCAGCATATTTATAAAATAAATGATTTTCAATGAACCTTATAAAACTGATATCACTTAGCATATATTAATCACAAATAACTCATTAAGTTTAAGAAAAATTCACTTTCTTAAGTTTTTTTTCACTCTCGCTTTATTCGTCTTGATTGACAAATTTTTACCACGATGTAATTTATTGTCAAACGTTTTCAATATATCACTAATTTAATCACAAACACAGAACGTAAACAGTGTTTAACTTCGCGTGCAACATGTAAGAGTAGGTACATATATGTATATAATAATTATCTCATCTCGTACGTCTCTGTATTTTTTAATAAACGTCATTATATCAATATCTAAGAATTTGCCTGAAGTAGGTGAAACTTTTGAAATCATTTGATACTTTTGTTGTTAATGAATTAAGTAATCAAATTACATTATGTGGTTGAGGTCATTTTGCAAATTAATTAATCTGTATTACAGATATATATAGATATATATATATATATATATATTTAGCTAAAGTTGTATATATATATATATATATATATATATACAGATATAGGTATATTTAGGTAAAATTAACTATAATTAACTAAATTATTAATATTTTAATGTGTCAAATGTAAGGGTAAGTATGACGATTCAAAGTATGGAAACTCCTCTCAAAACACTATCACAAACGAAAATTAATCAAAAAAAAAAGTTTATTGAGAAATTTGAAGTCATGTTTTGAAGAACTTGAAAATATACTTAGGTTCAATTTTGGTTAAATGGACAATTTTGCCGATTTAGATTTTGTTGAGAAAATTCGAAAATTCTGAGAGTTCGGAAGATTCGAAACCCAGATAACACAAGTACGTCAACAAGACGTACAACGGACTTCGTTTACCGTACATTTAAACGTCTGTAGGATGTTTGACAAAAACTATAGGACATCCTAGAGACGTCCATAAACGTTCATTTGTCACAACTTTGGACTATAGAACGTCGGTAACGGACGTCCGTAAATAGTCTGTTGTAGAACCTCTAGCTATCAATCTTTTATCCCAAAATAATTGTTTTTCCACTACTAGCTGTGAAGTGGACAATTATTGCATCTCCTAGCCAACTGAGAAGTTGAATTTCTGTATTAGTGGTTAATAATTTTTTCTATTGTTGACCTAGGTTAATAATGGACAAATTCAAATTTTTTGAGAATCCAAGAATAGTTGTTTAACAAAAACGAGTGAAACATAATTTTGTATATCCAGGAGGATTATCTTTAACGTATTTGCTGCTTAAAATTACCTAACACGATAAAATTATTTCAATAAAAAAATGCCATTAGTTTAAAATTCGCGCCCCCATCCCATAACTGGCTACCGCCCCTCGCGAAGTAAACTGGTGCTAAGGCAATAATGACAGACTTCACAACCTTGGTGTATAATATACTATTGTTGGCGAATAAACACCAAAATCATTCATAAAAATTTTATTTTGAACGTAAAACACATAAAATAACCTACAAAACAGAACAAAACTTAAACCAAATAAAATAAACGGGCGTTTGTTGACAACAAAAAACATAATTGCCAACTTCAATTAAATTATAGTAATTTTTCTGTATTCAACTTAAACTAGATTAATCGACAGTTTCAAATTTTATGATTATAATTAATCTGTCATTGTCGTTTTGTAAATTGAGAAAATTGCAAAAAGAACATAAACATAAAAAAATTTTATTGGCGCAATTTTAAATACATTTATGCTAAGATGCGGATATAAACAAGACCTGCGATTTGCTTAAAAGGTACTTGGAGGACGTTTTCAAAACATCTATAATTGGACGTTTATGAAAACATTTTCAATTGGACGTTCTCAAAACGTTTATGTTATGGCAATGGATGTTCGGACTTTTTATGGATTAGAAATGGACGTTCACAAGACGTTATGTGTTATCTGGGAACAACTTGAAAATCTTATTTATTATCAAAAATTATTTTACCATTTGGTATCAAATAGTAGTACAATTAGATTGTGCACAGTATTCATAGATTTTTATTATTATTGGTATTTCTTCGATTCTTTCTTGTTGCAATCCAGACATTGTGCTCCTTTTTATGTTTTTTCCTCCAGTATCTTTCTATTTATTCCATGCCCTGTATTCCTCAATTTTTCCCCTCTTTCTATATTTTATACTTTTTCACTTTCTGAAAAAATGACCCCACTACGATAGTGCATTAAAAGTTTTTTAACTTGCAGATAAATCAGAAACTTGTAATTTGGTAAGCGGCTATAATTGATCATTTTCGTTCTATCTCAAATATTTTCAGACCATCAGCTATACAGGGTGTGCCAAAAATTGCTGTCAACTTTCTTATTTTAAATACAAACTTTTAATTATTTTTACATTTGACCATATAATTCTGAGTTTATGTAACCTAAATTATGTTATCTTATCCTTGACCGTTTTTGACATATGTCATTTTTTTCCAAAAAAATGGTCTTTGTAGTAGTTAACAAAGAAATTTGTATCTCCCAAATCAGTTGAGATTATAAAATTAAATTTATGGAGCAGTTGGCTGAAAATCCACGCTTACTCCTGATGTTCTACTGGTTGTTCCATTTTGTACCATATGAGTACAGGCAATTTTCAAATATCACAATCAAAAATTATCGAAAAGTCAATTTTTTCAAATGGCACCTTTTGGTTTTTTTACATCATTTGAGAGAAAATAAAATTTTAGGGTAGATTGTCTAAGCATTTCTTCTCCCAATCCCTATCCCTATCGAGTTATTCAATAAAAATCAAGAAATTCCTTCTAGTCAGTTTTTTTCTTTGGTTTTTCAAGTAACTAGCTATGCCATAAAAACAAAGAACAATCACAACTGCTTAATGAAAAATATGGATTCTTATTTAATTTTAAAGAACAAACTATTATTAACGAACATTTTTTTGCCCCCAAATATAAAAATCTAGAGGAGTTAGATCTGGGGATCTAGCAGGCCACTTGAATTTCCCCACCAATGATTATCAAACGTGGTCGTCAATTTTGTATGGACAGCTCTTGTATTATGCGCTGGTGCCCCATCCATCTGGTACGTGCAGCTCTGATCACTGGCAAATTCACGTACGTGGCAAATTCTCAAGAAACGATTCTACAACATTTTCAAGAAACTCAAATTTATGAAACAATTAGCTTAGCATAACGCGTTTTTAATTTCACAGAATGTTATACTGCACCTTAATTCCGATTATCTTTTGTTTCCAAGGCATAGCTACGAATTTGAAAAAACTAAGGAATTTATCGGCATACTTACTATGAAATATTTTTTGATTTTTATTGAATAACTCGATAGGGATAGGAATTGAGTATAGGAAATGCTTAAGCAATCTACCCTAAAATTCAATTTTCTCTCGAATGATGTAAAAAAAGCAAAAGTGCCATTTGAAAAAATTGACTTTTTGATAATTTTTGATAGTGTGCCCATATGGTACAAAATAGAACAATCAGTAGGACATCAACAGTAAGCCTGGATTTTCAACCAACTGCTTCATAAATTTAATTTTATAATCTCAACTGATTTGCAAGATACGATTTTTTTCGTTAACTACTACAAAGACCATTTTTTTGGAAAAAAATGACATATGTCAAAAACGGTCAAGGATAAGATAACATAATTTAGGTTACATAAACTTATAATTTTATGGTCAATCGACTCATGTAAAAAGAACTATATAAGTTTGTATTTAAAATAAGAAAATTGATAGCAATTTTAGCACATCCTGTATAGCTGAAGGTCTTAAAATAATTTAAGTAGAACGAAAATGATTGATTATGGACGCGTACAGAATTTTAAGTTTCTGATTTATCTGCAAGTGAAAAAACTTTTAATGCACGCTCTACGCAGATCACGCTGTATGTTAATGTTATTATTCTTTCTACATCTAGTTTCTTTCGTATTTTGGTGTTTCTTAGTTTAATTCGTATTGTTACTTCTTCTATTTCTTTTTTGCTAGTCTGTGCACGACTCGTACATGAATATTGGTTTGTATATTTTGTTTATACAGGCTATTCACACTTAAGTATCCGCACTATTGCTAACTTTGTTGCCTTTGCAGTTACAAAATCGGTCAAATAGACAAATTAGTATCATTTTTAATGACGATTACAAATGTCAAAAAAGAAAAACAATTGCAAGTCGTGTTTTTAAGATAATGGTCCAACACTTTTTTTTAAATAGAATATTCTATATATTTTGTAGGGGTTTGAAAGAGAATCGCAAACTGAACTGAACTGCATTATAACTCTTGGTGCACAGTAACTTTAAAAGAGTAATTATTAATAACTTGTTAGCTACTAAACAATGTGAAGTTTTTATTTTATGCCTATTATGTATCTCGATTTCATGCAAATAAAGAAATAATAAAGATTTCCTAATAATTACTTTATTTTACATTATTTTATAATAGTGTGTGCTAAGACTTTTGTTTGCGATTCTCTTTCAAACTCAAACAAAATATACCGGGTGTTCCTATTTAAAAAAAGTATTTCTACCATTATCTTAAGAACCCGAATCTGAACTGTATTTCTATTTTGACATTTATAAAGACCATTAACGATAACGAAGTGCGCACTTAAGCATGGAGTTCCTTTCTCGTCCAAAATATCTCCTAGAATCAATTTTTTATTCTATTCTCCGTAATTCTCTATTTTCATTTTTTACATTTTCTTCGCCGATTGATATTATGCCATTGTTTTACTTTTATTAATGTTCATTTTTATTCATTTTCGATAATGAATTCCACCAATGTACTTATATGTTTTGTAAATCTTTGTATTATCATGCAGAAGACGCCAAGCTAGTATAATTCCTCCATAATTTAACAAGATTTGAAACATCAATAGTTTAATAAATAAAAGTTTCTCCAAATCAACTTCTTCGAATTTTCAAATTAGTTTGTAATAAAGAGGAATGTTACTTAACTTCATTTTTTTCAAATAAATCACCCTGTATATTGTTGTGGTTTTGAATTTATTGTCAAATTTAAATAATACTTTAATAACAAATAAATGGTATATTTGATTCCGTTCCGACGTAATTACCTTTTTTTAAACATAACTGCCCGGTTACATAGATCCGAATTAGTCGTTAAAAAGCCGTTAAAAATGAGTGGATTTGAAATTTAAATTTTACTTAAATGTTACTTAACAACAAATTTAACTAGCGTTTATGCAACCGAGCAAATATCTCGCAAAAAAGTAAGACGGAACAAAATAAAATACTATTTTAACAGCGATCACATAAAGAAAATACACCGTTTATTGCCATGACAAGTTAAACATTAAAATCATTAATTTCTGATTTCCATTTTTAGTATTTTTTATATTTTTGTTGTTTTACTGTTGGAGTATTTCAATTACCAATAAAACAGTGAAAGTGAAAAAAAGTAGGTACTATTTTTATTAACCACAATGGTATATGGTACTGCATACGTGTTCCTACATACTGAATTGTGCCGTTGATTGAAATATCAATCAACGATTGTGCACTATACAGGGTCATTGATGGTCGATGGTAGGGTAGATGTTTATGGAAAACGGAGCATAAGAGTAATCTGAAAATTTGGCTATTGCCATAAACAGACACGATCTATCTTTCTAAAATATTTTCATTTTGGCGGCGTTGCCGCTTCTACTCAAATGTAGTAACAACTTTTAATTTTAAATAAAACACCTTATATATTATTTAATTTTTAGAATCGCAATTTCTTACTGATAATTTTTTTAATAGTTTCCTATATCTATCTAGACCGGTTTTCGAGATAATAATTATTTTAGGTTATTTTTTTTAAATATGATCCCTCTAAAATTTAAATTTAGCTACTATTTGAACCCGTATAAGGCTGAAATTTTAGATGCAGTTTGCAAAAGCCTTGTATTTAACAGCTACCTAAATAAATTTATTTCATGATTTTGACGTGACATACAAAAAAGGTCAAAACTTTATTTTTTCAAACGGAACACCCTGTATATTATTTAAAATTCTGATAGATAATTAAAATGCCTTTAAGTTGATATAGCATAGTGGTATAGCTAACTTATTCAATGAAATGTATTCTGATTTGCAGCCAATGAACGAAAGAAAGTTTATTGCGAATACAGGAGAACTTTATCAATTATGGTTCTAAGCTTAAAGCATAAACTTTCTTTCGTTCATTGGCTGCAAATCAGAATACATTTCATTGAATTTCCTACATGTTCTTGCCACAATTTTGTCACATTCTCCATGAAGAATAAAGATTCATCAAAACTTCATGCGAGTAATTATTTCGCCTCATTGTAATTTGTTTTTGAATAAGTATTAAAAGTAGTAAATCTCAATCACAATCTCAAAACTTCGACGTCTGTCAAACACAGTGAATATTTGAGCAATTGTCAAATCACATGGCGTTCCATGGCTAACTAATGCAAATTACGCGAAGGACAATTTGATTTTTAATCTTTATTACGATTATTTCAAAAAGTTGATGAGTTAGCTATACCACTATAATATATCAACTTGAAGGCATTTTAATTGTCTATCAGAATTTTAATAATTTAATATTCAGGGTGTTCCATTTAAAAAAATTAAGTTTTGACCTTTTTTGTATGTCACGTCAAAATCATTAATTTCAAACCGACCTGTATAAGATGAAATAAATTTATTTAGGTAGCTGTTAAATACAAGGCTTTTGCAAACTGCATCTAAAATTTCAGCCTTATACGGGTTCAAATAGTAGCTAAATTTAAATTTTAGAGGGATCATATTTTAAAAAAAATAACCTAAAATAATTATTATCTCGAAAACCGGTCTAGATAGATATAGGAAACTACTAAAAAAATTATCAGTAAGAAATTGCGATTCTAAAAATTGAATAATATATAGGGTGTTTTATTTAAAATTAACAAGTTGTTACTACATTTGAGTAGAAGCGGCAACGCCGCCAAAATGAAAATATTTTAGAAAGATAGATCGTGTCTGTTTATGGCAATAGCCAAATTTTCAGATTACTCTTATGCCCCGTTTTCCATAAACGTCTAACCCACCATCGACCATCAATGACGCTGTATATTTGAATAAATATTGTATTAAAATAAATATGACTGAACTAATTAAACAAAATAATTTATGATTCTGATTTATATCCTTTCCAATCGTAAACAAATGAAAATGAACCAAAAGTAACAAAATCGCCTGATAAATTACGTGTTCTATTTTTGATTATAACAGTATTTCCAAAATAGTATAATTATTTTCCTTATGGTTTTTAACCTCGCTGATAACACTCAGTTATTTTTATTATTCCTTTATTTATCTCGCAGTATATATGTAATTTATCGGTCACATGCAATCATTTTCCATTAATTCCTTTATCAGAAAAACTGGGGAAAACATGACATACAATTTAATGGAATATGCAACAGGTTTAGGTACATTACATTCCTAAGTTGGTACAAAAGGTGAGAATTGAATGGAATTCGCAAAAACGTTTTATGCATTTATACGTAATAGTGTGATGGTTTTTAAAGTTATAAGTCACTCAAATTGTACTTTCAGTATAATGTTATCAAATTTTCGTAAATCTTTATAAAGTATAAAATTTCAAGTACGATATATAGGAGGCTATCGAAATTTATAGAACCTTAATAAATTTCATAATTGACATAAGTACTGTTAGAAATGTTTATCATTTTGCTATAAACAAAAACGTCAAATACGTTAAGTAATTGTCGGCTTAATTTATGCCTTTTATTATCGATAATTATTATGCCCGCAGACAAGAAACCCAAGTAACAATTCGAGACGACAAATACAGTCCTTGATGTAATCGTGACGGATTCTTTGCAATTAATCGTTAAACGATTATTACGTCACGAGTTCGTCACGAAACTGTTTGCCCTACGCTTTATAGATAATTTTCTTCACGCATACAGTAACGACAAATTCGTGGAAAATCGTGAAGCGTAAACAATGGTTATGCGTGACGCATTACTGACGAACTACTTATATCGTATCGGTGAGATAAATAGTGACTTGTCGTCACTATTATATTACTATATTTTAAACTTTGGCGAAATTGCAGAGGTTGTTTTGTGGTTGTCATTTTGTGTCGATATTCTGCTATAATAAAGTGTGATCCACAAATGTGATCTCTAAACCTTTCCTAAATCATATTATTGGATTTGACCTAAGTTTGTATCTGAGATACAGAAATATCTATTAGGTATATTTTAGTTTAATATTATATCATATAATAATATACCGGGATATCAAAAATTATCTGGGTCAAGGGTGGTTGTGGAATGTAAAACGTTTGTCTTAGTTTACGTTTGAAATAATTATGTCACTGTCACACTGACATCATCAAAAACCTACAAATTTCATACCTATTTATTTCAGCACAATGACTTGACAGATTCTGACACAACAAAACATATTCAAAAATTTAAAGTAAGACAAACGTTTTACATTCCACAACCACCCTAGACCAAGACAATTTTTGATATCCCGGTATTTATATGTATAGCAATATTATTGTAGCATATTTTAAAATACACTACTCCTACGCCTACGACACCCAAATTTTTGACGACAACTTCACGAATCTTTGTATCAAGTTCGTGACGATTTTTAACATTAAAAAAGTGCGATTTGGCCCCTGCGTCAGTTACGAATTCTGCGAAGATTCCAAACTACTGAAATGTAAAGATACATCACGAACGTGACGAGTTCTTTGTCAATGTCGTGAAGCATTGTTACTTGGGAACCAACTGCGTTAGAAAAAATCTAGCCTAGAATATACTCTGCAGATTTTTTTAGTTGCTAATTTGTTTTTAGATTTCCTCTGAATTTCTTCTGATTGCCTGTGGATTTCGCCTGACCGACTCTTTACCACTGGATTTCTTTTAATCATGTCCATGATTTATGTCAAAGACTTCCGGTGATTGTCTTCGAACGTTTTTTGTCATTTATCTTGTACTTCCTATTTTATACTACGAGACGCGTCTAAGGATTCCAACTATATATGGGGATCTCCGGAAACGGTAAGAGATTGAAGGTCGGTTAAATGAAACAAAAGTTGTGCATTTGAAGGGATATATTTATGGTCCTTCTAGAACTCGAATAATTCTTTAGTTTTTGGTATAATTGAAAAAAATTTAAGATTATGATTTTTGTTTTTATTTTTGGCTTTTATTTGAATAGATATAAAAAACAGCACGTTTTTATTGCCATTTTGCTAGCTCTACTTAATGAGTCTTCCAATTGTTAATACAATGTTTCGTTTTTTAGCAACCATCATCAAATTTATTTTTTTTACTTTTAGGGACTAAAGTACTTACTGTACTGGGACTTACATTGATTTAAGTCAAAATCACCCATTTTTATCAGTTATAAATTGAATGAAAACCCACACAAAACTGGCGATGATTGTTGATACCGTAACTAACGACAAATTATCATGACAAATTTGCCATCCGTCTTATTAAAAACTCTTTAAAAATTCAATTTTTAATTGAAAATACCTTCCCGGAAGTGAAAAAAATAACGTATATCCGTTAGAACTAAAGTGATATTTTATCGCTTACGTGATTATTGACCCTCGGGCTATACGAGCCCTCTGGTAATAAACTTCACGTGCGGAATAAAAACAATCACGTTGGTCCCTTTTTTTATAAATTAAACTCTTGTAAGTTTTGAAAGAACATCTTATATTAATATGTTATGTCGTTAGTGTGAACGCACACCTACTCTCGATTCATTTTCAAATCTATACGAAAATCAACCTTTTTTCAAATTCGTCTCACATTAGAACGGCTTAAGATATTTTCGTTTCGAAAAAAGTTTCGAGTTTACGAAAGATGTGTCTTTATTTTTCGATTTAGATTTTTTTTTTGTACGAGGGCATCTTCGAGGTTAAAAAAAATGTTAAAAATAGTCAAAAAAATTTCAAACAAATTGATTTTCAAAATTCAAAAAGCATCATACGCGGATAAAGAAATAAAAATTTTTGGCCGTTTCAGTTTTGTATGACCTCGCGTGTTTTCAAAAGTTATAAGCGAAAACGTTTCCGACAAAATTTCATTCGAAAACTAAAACGGCCATAATTTCTAAATTATAACAGATAAAAAATTTTATTTAAAAAAAACGTTCCTTTTATGACCCTATCACATTATGTTTAATAAAATTTATCATTTAAAAAAATTTTTTTTTTTTTTAAAGAATTTTACATTGTTATACGAAACTGTAATTTTTATAACTCCGGAACCATATTACGTAAAAACACGAATAAAAATCAAAATATTCGTAATTTTGCAAATTTTCGAATGGTTTAACTGTAGAGGATTCAATTTCACCCAAAAAATCTTCGTATGCACGAACTTGATGACTCACACACGCGTAACTGCGAGCGTTATGCGAACCAAACAGTCAATTTCACCTAAATAAACTTTGTTGTATTACGTTAAAGCGGTCGAGCCAATAAAATAAGCTTCTAAATATTTTTTAATAAATAATTTCTATTCGGACTACATCCATATCTTCTATATTAATATGTTATGTCGTTTGTGCGTCCTCACCTACTCTCGATTCGTTGCGAGCGCACACCCGAATACTCTCGACTCATTTGTACGAATTCATGGAGTACATACTCTGCATTCATATTGATTACTCAACTGATGAATGTTAATGTAGTGCTAATTATTGTTCATGACTGTCTGCTCTTTAGAAGCTAATTCATTTTTGTGACTTAACGCATGCGTAGCATGCTGGCTTTGTCTAGTGTTTTAATAAATTCAGAATGAAAATAATTCAAATACACATTTTGTATATAAATATAAACAACCAACTGAACATCGTTTTATAAACATAGCAACCACACTCTTATTACATATTTATAAAATCAAAAACATAGTAACATATTTTATTGTAAATTAAAACAAACAGATGTTCTAACACTCCTCCTCCTTTTTCGTGGCCCACATTATAGTATTATTGCCAATTTTAAATACAAAACCGGTCACAGATTTTCTGTCATGCGTGTCACCACCCCAATCAGCATCAACATAACATAAATTCATAATATTATTACAACGATTATATTCTAAACTAAAATTTACAGTACTCTTTAGATATTTTAAGATACTCCTGCCAAAATTATATCATCAACATACAAAATTAAATACACTTTGTTACTACTCTCACATAAATATAAAGACAGTAATCATTATCTGATCTAGTGAATCAATATTTAGCAAAAAGTATTAATTTCATCGTTCAACATTTAGACGACTGCTTTAGTCCATAAAGTGATTTTTGCAATTTTAAGACTTTATTCTTCTTGTAATCTACACTGTGTGAAAAATATATATAAACATCTTCCATTAGTTTACTATTAAGAAATGCTGTTTTAATGTCAAGTTGTTGAAAGAAAATTTTTGTTGATTTCCAATTATTATAAGTGCTCTAATGGTTATTAATCTTGCAACTGGCGAATATACTTCAGTAACATTCTCGTATTCTTTTTGAGCAAAACCTCTAGCCACCAATTTTGCTTTATATTTGTCATCTTCTTGATCTTCCATCGGCTTATAATTAAACACCAACTTCGTATCTAAAACTTGTTTGTTCAGTGGTTTTTCAACTTCTTTCCAAGTTTGATTACTATTAATCGATTCTAATTCCCTATTTATTGCTCGTAACCATTTATCTTTATCTACTCTATTTTCAAATCATTATAAGAATTCGGAACATTTTCTACAAAACTACATGCGTCAAATGCCATGTACAACTCGTAATCGTAAAACTTTGCTGGAATCTTAACTTTTCTTTTATTCTTTCTATTAGTTACTACTAAGCTATCTTCATTCAAAACATCTGAATCACTATTTAAATCTAATTCTTGTTCTTTATTCTCAATTTCATTTTCGTTTGAGTTTTCTACATTAGAATCTATTTTCACCATACTATTTTTAAAATGATAGTTATTTTCATCAAATTCGATATCCCTACGAATGATTAATTTCTGTTTTCTATGTTCCAAAGTCTATAACCCGTTGAGCATAACCTAACATTAAACATTTCTCAACTTTTGCATCAAATTTACTCATCAACTCTTTCGGTATATGACTATAAGCCATGCATCCAAAGATTCTAAGATTGCTAACATCGGGCTTAACATTGTACCAAATTTCAGAAGGTGTTAAATTTAAATTAGCAGACATACATCTATTCATTACATAATTCGTTGCTAATATGGCTTCTCCCCAAAAATGTTTAGGCATACCAGAATCAGATAATATTGCCCTTGCTCTTTCAACGAGACTTCTATTTTTTCTCTCAGCCTTACCGTTTTGTTGTGGAGTGTACGAAATAGTATAATCCAAAATGATTCCCTTTTGCTTACAAAAATTAATAAGTTCTGCAGAAGAATATTCACCTCCATTATCACATCTAAGTTTTGACATTTGACAGACAAATTTGGATTCAACCATTTGTACAAATTCTCTTAATTTTTCGAAAAACTTCACGCTTCTGTTTTATTAAATGTATAATTGTAAAATTTGAAAAATCATCTATAAATGTCACAAAAATATGAACTTCCATCATACGATGTTGGAGATATAGGACCACAAACGTCAATATTTAATTCTTCCTCAATGCAATACACCATTTTCACTAAGTATTAATTCCATTCTAAACTTCCAATTGTGATAATTTTCGCCTTTTAAAATCTCTATGTAATAGTTTTATTTCCCATTTGCGCCATTATTCCTTTTCTTAGTTATGTCTATTCTTCAAAATTCTTTTTACTAATGCAACGCTTTTCTTATCATCTCCACAACATTGTGCTCTGGGCCCATAACCTTTTATAAATTAAACTTTTGTAAGTTTTAAAAGAACATGTTTTAATAAATTCAGAATGAAAATAATTCAAATACACATTTTGTATATAAATATAAACAACCAACTGAACATCGTTTTTATAAACATAGCAACCACACTCTTATTACATATTTATAAAATCAAAAACATAGTAACATATTTTAGCGTAAATTAAAACAAACAGATGTTCTAACACTAACACCTTTGTAACCCGTGATTCAAAAAATTTTACATCAAAGTGGACCATGAAAAATGTACGTCTAGGTACTCTTAATGATAGCAGAGCGTGTTTTGGTTAATGGGTAACGGGGCAAGTTTATTAAGTAATTGACAAGAGTTCAATTAAATAATTCGATTTTATATGTTTATTATTAAAGCGGTTACATAAGTCGATCCTTCGATAATTATAGCCAACATAAGCGTTAGCAAAAATAAAAATCTCGAATCGCCGCTGTAAATTTGCAAGAGGTTGTACAATAGCAAACAAACACTGAGAATCACTCGACAGCTGTTTCGTCCTTTTGGGACTCTTCAGGTGTGAGAGAACTCGAATGTAAGTTCCTATTATACAAATGCGTGCTGTCAACTATATTTCCTACTGGAGGGTACTATCATATTCAAACTGTAAGTTTTGCGACATTTAGTGTTTGGTATCAAAATACGTACAAATCTCCTAGGAATTCAAAAATATAATAAAATTAAAAATAATTAATAAAAAAAATTAAAAAGAAAATAATAAAAATAAGAAATAAATAAAAAAATTAAATTTATTTTAAGTAAGGGTTCAAAAGGTCCTTCTTTTTTTTTTTTTTTTCATTACTTTATACCAGCATCGGTTATTACTTCATAATTTTCAAATCAAAATATTCCGAAAACGGTACACAGTATCGAGTTTTACCAAGAGTACCTTTTTGGTGTAAAATTGAATGATGTTTAAGTTCACTTAAAATTTTGATTAATAAATCTAACCTTAAAAAAGTTATGTTCAATACTACTTGGTACGAACCGTGTAACTAGCGCCCTCTATGAGAGTCAGATATAAAAACAAATTCATGGGATGTATCAGCTTCCAAAACATATTCGTATAAAATTTCATTACAATGTTGCCAGTAGTTTCGGCAAAATCGTAAAAAATGTGTATAATTTTTTTCTTCAACGCCCTTTATCTTGAATACGGATGGCGTTACGAAAATTTTTACTAAGCAAACCCCAATTATTTTTAGTTTTCTTACCTATCCTACAGAGGGGGTCACCTTTTTTTAAAACACCCTGTATAACTTAAATTATGATTAAATTTGTGAGGATTATCTAAGTAATGTAGATGTTCTGTTTAGTCCTTAAGCTTTAGTCTTATACTAAATTTCCCAGTAAGCCTACTCTGATGTATATTTTATTGCAGTTATATACTAGTTTGTAAATACACTTTTATGTAGTTGATCTAATTTTAAAGAAAAATATTAAACAATGTTTGTGGTGACTTATAAACAATTTTAATACCTGGGAGTTTATTAAGATTATTAACAATGTGAAATACAGAATATAAGGAATTCAAAGAGTACATTATTATACGAGTTACATAAGAAAGCTATTATTCCACGAGTTGTTTAGAGCATGTCGAACGGGCGAACGAGTTATAAGAAACCAAATAATAGCTGGCAGGTATGGTGTGTGTAATAATACAATTTTTCGACTGTGCATCTTTTTAATCTAAAAAAAATTTAAAAAAGAATAGCATTTTCATTTAGAAATTTTTTACGAAGGTGGTACTACGATAAATTTGGCGTCCATTAAATTTCAAAATTGACATATCATCTTTTGATGAATATTATAATAGAAAATTGACTACCAACTTGTTTTTGTAATCCAGCCTTGATAAAGCCCGCACAACGGTGGGTGAAACGTCGGCGATTAGTCCACTTACTAAACTTGGATTAAAACTAGATGAATATCACGTGATGTATGACGTAAAAATCCGTACCATACAAGTTTTTTACAAAAGTGAAAAAATACTACGAATTTTTATAAGAAAAATATTTTCGTATGTTGGTACACCTTTCCTGAGTTGCCGGTTCCTTTTGTCAGTGTTTGAGGTTACGTGCGTTTGTTTACCGTTTTCGTTTTGTACATTTAAAACTGTTCTTTTCAGAACAAATATATTATTATTTTGCGAGTGAAGGTGTTTTTGGTAACATGCCCGGAAAGGAGTTAGGAGATCGCGGCTATGAGTTCATAGCTTCCCTGAATGCTTTTCGAGCAGGAACGAGTTGCAGGTGGTCCGTTTCTACCATTAGGTAATGTCGGGAGGTATGTTTAAAGAAATAAGTCATTAAATAAAATACTTATAACTTGTTTGTAGCGAGTAGCAGCTGCGTTAAATATTAGTGTTTCGTACATAGAGCAGTCAGAAAAAGTTAACGATGGAGTAACTGGTTCACAATCGAACAGGAAAATTTCTCGACCTGTAACTGATGTCGATAATTTCATGAAGGGTGCTATTAGAAATACAATTTATAGAATGTATGAAAACTGTAAGTAAGAAAACTTAAATAATTCATTTATAAATATTGAATTAATAGGTGAACACATAACTGAAATTATTGAAACAAAAGCTCATAGCACAGGAACTTTTTAAAGGGTGTGAAACTTCCTTGAACACCATTTTAAAAAATATTGGATTCAAATATCAAAAAGATAACCCTAGAAGAGGTTTAATGGAACTGCCCGATGTTGTATTAAACGCATACGATTTTTAAAACATTATATACGAATCAAACAAGAAGGCATTTTTGATTTTGTTCTATTTAGATGAAACTTGGATCCAAAATGGACAATTGGTCGTTCTTGGCAAGATGATGATTTAAAAGTGTCAAAACGACAAAAGTTGATGGAAAAAGGTTAGTTATGCTTAATCTATTTATGATTTTAATTAACTTCTGTGATCACAGGTATATTGTACTTCACGCTGGCAATAGTGAAGGATTCATTCGGATGCTGATTTAATATTCAGTTCCTCCACAAGAAATCCTGATTACCATGGAGAGATGAACCAACAAAACTTTTTATTGGTTTGAGCACAAACTATTAAAAATTTTAAATAAACCTTCAGCAATTATAATGGATAACGCCCATATCACAGTACATTAATTAGTAAAGCACCAAACAGCTCGACAACTAAAATGCAAATTCAAAGAGTGGCTGAAGGAAAAAATATTCCTTTTCAAATTAATTCTTTAAAGAAAGAATTACTACATATTGTTGACAGGTAAATCAATGTTTTTCAAAAGTTGCATGTAAACTTTTCATTTTTAGAAATAAACCACCAAAAGTTTATGCAGCCGATCAACTGGCTGAACAGTATGGCCATAAAGTACTACGCCTTCCTCCTTACCATTGCATATTTAATCCCATTGAACATATATGGGAATTACAAAAACTTATTATAATAAGCACATAGGAAGAAAAAAATCGATTGAAAATTGTATTCATATGTGGCATGAAGCCCTAACGTCTATACCAAAAGATGCATGGGCAAATTCTATACGACACTGTGAAGATTTGATTAAAAATGGTGGGATAAGTAGTGTTTGATGAAGGCGATATAGCTCCCATAATTATTAATTTAAATGAGGACAGTAGTGATTCCAATTGATAACACAGCATCTTTGTGAATTTAAAATAAGAGCATAATACCACTTACAAGGATTCACAAAAATTGATTTCTTTCCGTGGAAATGATCAGCTGGCTATCCTGCATTGAATAGAGCACTCTTACATTGTAACGTGTTACATGATAATGATTTGTTACAAGGTATCGGTAGTATTGAGTTTATATAATAAAATTATAACGAGTAAGACTTTGTTTTATATTTTAAAGTGTAACTTCTGCTGTTGTTCGAAAGTTCTACTCTGCTACTGGAATTACCATATCCCTAGACTGTTTCTATTCAATAAAAATAAATTTTAAATTCAATTACATAGTTAGAATTTCATATCCTTCAAACATTAACATAGAAGTGTGTATTAAAAAACATTTATAGGTTATTATTCAGTAACGCCTTATGCGTATTTGTAATAGTACTGTAACGAATTTTAGAAATATCTTACCAGGATCTGGATCCTTGGCCGTAATTACGTGGATGCGAATACCATATTTTTTGAAACCCATTTTCTTCCAAACACTTTGGGAACGAAAGGACAAGATCATTGCAACCTGTAACAACAAAATAATGACAGATTAATAAATTCCTACTTTTAATACCAATTCGCATTCCACTAACTTTCGTAGTACACAATATTGAGAAATTAAATTATACTTTTTTCAATTGATTTTATTCTGGTGACACTTGAAAATTGTGTCAATATTGAAATTTTTTCAATTATTGTAAGATTTTCAATAATATTGAAATTTCCATATTCTGGTGCCAATCATAACCTGTAATTCATTCAAGATTAGTTCTTGAATATTGAAAAGCATAGCAAGGAAGTTTTGTACCTTGCTACAATACAATTTCAATAATTTCATACTTAGCTTCTGTAGTTTCATCAAAAATGAATAATCCTGGATTTATTTTATTAATAAATGCACTTGAACATGATGAAGAAATGTATGTAGATGTAAATAACCTTTATTTTTATAACTTTCTTATAATTGTTTAGCAATGAATTCCGTTTACAACGAAGACAATTACGGGATGCAAGTAATCCTTTAGAATTACCGGAAGAACGTTTTCGAGGAGTCTACAGATTATCTCGTCAGTTAGCATCTGATGTAATTAATGATTTATCTCCTCATCTACCTTATCAAGAAAGGGACATGTTGGTAATACCAAACGGTTTAAAAATTTTAACGGCATTACACTTCTTTGCCCAAGGAAGTTATCAAAAGTCATTGGGCCAAGATTATCTATGTACCATGAGTCAAGCATCTATTAGTCGGTGTTTAAATGATGTAACTTTGGCTTTTGAAAATTTGTATCATTTAATAAAATTTCCAACTACGGAAGAAGATTGTAGAATTGAGAAACAAGGGTTTATGAACATGAATAATGGTTTTCCTGGAATAATTGGAGCGATCGATTGTACCCATATTCCAATTATTTCACCTCCAGTTGCAGACCCCAATTATCCAGCAATTGTATTTTTTAAATAGGAAAGGATTTTACAGTCTAAATGTGCAAATTATTTGTAATGCAAGCTTAAAAATATTATCAATTAATGCAAGATTCCCAGGTTCCGTACATGATTCTGCAATTTGGACAACAAGTGCTATCAGAAGGGAGCTTATAAGAATGAATAATAACGGAACACAAATTCTTGGTTAATCGGTGACTCTGGATACCCATTAGAACCATGGTTGATAACTCCTTTTCCTAATCAGAACCTGACAGTCGCTGAGGCAAATTATAATTATGCACATAAAAGCATAAGAAATGTGATAGAGAGATTAAATGGCGTGCTTAAAGGTCGCTTCAGATGTCTGACACGTCATCGTGTGCTGCATTATAATCCACAAACAGCAGCAAAAATTGTTTACAGTTGTGCAGTTTTACATAACTTATGTGTAACAAGAGGAGAAATTGATTTAAATGAAATTGAGTATGAAGAAAACAACGACAATGAAAACATTTATAATGATAATCTATTAGAAGAAGGCAGAAATACAAGGGATCGGATTGTCAGAATGTATTTTCAGAATTAAAAATTGTACTTATTGCACACACTGTTAACAATCTCATAAAAGCATTATGTACATTATCAAATGCGTTACTTAAAATTTTATAATCTGTTTTGTATTTCAAATACAATTCTGTCACTCTTCTATGCATTTTTGTGGGCCCTAAAACATATTTATTAATGAGCCACTTTGTATTTTTTCGATTAGCATACTAGTCCTTCCGTGTTGAAACCTATTGCCTGTTCGTAATTTACAAGGAACACGGAACACTACATTATCTTTGTTACGTCTTAGTAATCCAAGTTCCTGTATTTCCATCCCTTGTATTACTAACAAACTAATAATATAAATTAATTTTTCTTCTAGGTCTGTAAGTATTAAATTTATAGGACCTCCCCCACCTGTTTGTAATCTGTGGTTATATATGTTGCGTGCTTTTGTTTTAATTTTAGAAGTCCATTCCGTAAATACCTGCAACATAATTGTTAATGTACTTCATCATATATTTTGCTAAACCAACTACTTGTTTCCATTCTGTTACAGACTTTGTTGGACCCTTACATTTGTTAAGCAATTCACATAATGTAACAAAATCATGTTGTGGGATTGTTTTTAAATATTTAAACTTTTCCAAGCATTGTAAGTATAAACCATACTGTTCACTAGTTGTTTTTATAGCTCGAATTCTCCCCACATCTAAAGAAACAACATATGTACATACTTTAATATTTTATGTTTATGAAATGATACAAAATTATGAATATTAACATTTTTCTATTGCATCACACAATTTATTGATGCTGGCCGCAATAGCATGCAATCCTTCTGCCACTGCCATCAGGCCTTCTTTCTGTGCAAGCTGATCGTTTCTATAGGCATCTAATAACCTATTTGACATGCGACCAACACCTATTTAAAATATATGTAATACTCTTCAATTTAAAATATCTTACAAATATACTTACTTTTTTATACTAGCTACTTTTTGGAATTTCTTTCTGAGGCGCTTCTAAAATCTCAAATTGAGCATCTGACAGTAAATACTCCTCCTGATTGCCGTGACTATCGAATATCTAAAACAATAACATTAAAAATGACCAGACAACTTAAACAAGTTTCTTACTTTGGGATCATTTATAATTTCATTCGAGACTGATTCACTTTTCATCTCTGCATTTTCAGGACTGTCAATTATTTCAGTACCAAGTTCAGATACTTCTGAGATGCCTTTCACCACTACTGCCCCAGTTAAACTCAGTAATTTTTCTTCTAATGAGTTTAAAGTTTTTTCTAAACGTGCTTTTTTCCGCACTTGCGATTTCCACTCTGTAAACACCTATCAACAATATTATTACTAGTAACTAAAATTAAATTGTATCAAATTACTTTTTCCAACCATCAATGTCCTTGACTGGTCCATCACCACACGAGTTCAATGCGTCTTTTAGTTCTGACCATATTTTTAAAATATTTTCTGGCCCCGTCGTTGGTGTCAACTTGCCAGTAATAAGTATTGGATGCTTTTTAAATATTCTAAATAAATACTAAATTGGGCCTTACTAGTCCTTGGTTTTAAGTGCGCCTAACGTTGCCATTATGCCATTAAACATTTACCGCCAAGAACAAACAAGAAAGTTGTCGTTGTCAGCTGTCAAAGATACTTAAAACATTGAGTGGATTTGAACTACTTCCTACCTTCATGCTATACAAATTAGTATTCAATTTCTTTCTTTTCAATGTAGACACCGGAATACGAAATACATTATTATTGAAAACTGTCTTGAATATTTACTTGTAAATCTTTTCAATATTGAAAAGTTTTCAATTGTCATCTGAATAATATTGAATAGCAGTTTTTTGTTCATTAACTTTATTATCATTAAAATACAATTTTGTAAAGAGAATTTAACATTTTGAATAAAGATTAAAGTCATTTTATAAAAATTGTATTAACAATTACAAGGATTATTATTTTATTAAAAAAAAAAATTACGACAATCGGGATCGAATTATTAATTTGGTACTTATGTCGAGCTAATGTAAAATTGTAACTGAATTCATAGCTCGACTAACACAAAAGTTGTTTGTTTCTTTTATAAAATAATTGTATACTTAATGTAATTAATGTTAATTTATTTTGTGGTTTCGTTTTTCATTTGGAGATGTTGTTCCTGACAAAAACAAAACAAAAAAAGAATTTTTATTTTACGTTCTTATGAAGTCAACACAACTAAGTTGCCGAAACATCGACTAATAGAATAAGCAAGTCTTTTGTTACGTATCCCGCTCTTACAGAAGACCTTCTGAGTAAGGAAATCTAACATCATTAAGGAATAATTTAGTTTATTCCTTAGTGCCAGTTTACATTTATCAGTTAATTATGGTAGAAAAAATTTAATTACCAGGTGGCCTGTTTTCGAACATTGTCGTGGAGATGGTTCTAAATTACATATTTTGTCACATTTTCCTTGGATACGCATATGATGTTAGTTGTGTTGCCTAAGCAGTTGATGTTGCTCATGTCGATACCGTCCTGTGAGTATTTATCTTCACTTCCACGGAATTCTTCAGCCTTAAAGAAAGTAATTTAAGGATTCTTTAGCAGTTGACGCATAAACCAAAAATACTAAACGATCATAAAGTTTTTAGATAAGGTATGGCTATGATTTTTGTAATACCATTGTAATACGTTATAAGTAACTAAATAAAATTACTCGACGTACGTACACGTTTTTTATATTAAACAAAATAAAAACAAATTGAACATGATCTTATTATCCATTATTATTACTACATATTATCTGCTGATAAACGAACATCATTTTCTGTCTTCAATTTTATTTCTTGCATAAGAAAAGGAACTTTTTCAAAATCAGCAAGAGAGTTCCACACATCCAAACATACGGGAATTATTGAATATCCCTTGCACTCTAAAGTTTTCAACATAAGAGCTGTAGTTTGTTTCAGCCGTTTAGAATTCAAAGTGTAGTTAGATGAACCCAAAGCAAAAATTAACACTCTGAAAGAACTTCAATTTATAAATATCTCATTGAACACACAAAAACTTACAAATGGCCTTCAGACGGTAGTTCGATATCTTCCAAAAACTGAGAAGTTTGCGAAATTGCTGTTGGATAACCACCTTTCCGAAGTACTACTACATGGTCTATAACAAACATGGCACAAAAACGAAATTAAACACCGATAATTACCTATATGATGGCCCAGCATTGTAAATACACCAGTTTTAACATACTTTTCACCTCCTAATCCTTGCTCTAACGATTTTCTGAGAGAATATTCTTCTATGTATTTGATTTGTGAAATCGCGCTATCTAATATATTTTTCGGTGGTAACAAATAAACATAATTGGGTTGAAAAGATGAAATTGCTTGGTAAACTAACAAGAAATGCTCAAAATCGAACTTGTTCTCTAAAAAAATTAGTAATCTTTAACTGTACAAGCATGATGTCATCTTACGTTGTTTAAACATTAAATCTAAATTACGTTTATCCAAAGCCTTTTCCAAAACATCAAACTTGTAAATGTCTAAAGAGCACAACGCCGCTGAAAGCTTCAGCCACAACATATCTCGTTTTTCATATTCTTTAAAACATGTATTATCCAATAGAATACTTTTAACAGTGTCCCAATGATTCGGTTTAAATTCGGATAGGGCTAGTGACATTATTAAGGCTGACGTATTTGTTGAACTGGCGTTCTTTAATAAGCTGTTGTTTTCGTAGCATTTTCCACAAACATAATTCAAAATATTGTCGTTGGTGTGATTCTAAAATTACTTATTATAAAACTTATAAGATTAAAACATTCAAGTCTATACTCACCACCTTAGCTAACTTTCTTAGCGTGAAGATGCCTTCTTCAAACCCTAAATCCTTGTCACCTACATAATTGGCACAATAATCAAAAAATACTTCGTCATAGTAAAATGAGAATTTGAAAGAATGTTTTGATGAAAGCTTGGATAGCGTTGTATCCAAATCTTGCCAGTTTAATGATTCTATACTACTTAATAGTGTATTAATTGCTCTTCGTAACAGTGGCTCAAAAAATTCATTTTCTTCCATATCGCAGATTGACCAAATTATGCTTTTAGAAAGTTTAGGTTCAAGGAGATGGCCACTTTCCAAACAATCAACGAGACTATTTACAATAAGTGTTACACACTGATCTGATACTCGCTTCCGCGAAACAAACTGAAGATATTCAACTAAGCTAATCACGTTTTCTCTATCCATATGCATAGGTAAATGCACTTCGAACACAATCGGTATAGCGATCAACAAGGCATCCACTAACGGCGAACTTTTAAATTGTTTCAATAAAAATCCAAAAACATTAATTGCTGTAGAGACAAATCGTTAATATTATATCGTATGAGTTGAAGTAATGTTAACGCAATTGTGCTGGTTGGTGATACTCCCATATAAGACACGACCTTTAATGCTTCGATAGTCTCGTTCAATTCGATTAAACCGGCCTGAGTTTTTAAATGGTTGCATAATTTTTCAAAGTTCGGGTTTTTTAATATATCTCGGCTTGATACATTTGAGCTGAAAGAATCACATTTTTTTTTATTATCAAACCGATGAAAATGAAAAACTAAATTCATATTTCTTTCTAAGTTGACTATAAGAAACTTGAAAATAAAATCATTAAAGTGAACAATAAATTTGACAATGTAAAAAGAAAAGAATAACTGAATGAATAAAAAGCTTATAAACCAGAAGGAGTAAAAGAAACCTCCATCTCCAATGATGGATGTAGACTGATGAGTTCGGCTTCGAAGGTTGTATTTATAATGGTTCAAAGGGTGCGAGGTTGCATCGCGCCAGTCAAATCCGTAAGGTTTGCTTCGGGTGTTCTTGAAGATTGAATTCCAGATCTGATCTTTTATGTAGAAATTTTCTGGGTGTTTATGGACTACGACCCACCAATCTAGTCATCAAGTCATTTTCTCTATCAGAAGACACTCAAAAACGAATTTTAAGATCTGAAGCTAGACTTTCCGGGTTACCCAAGATTCACAACACAGTTGTCCATCTGAGACCAATACTACTTAGCTAAGTACTTGGCATCTCTGCTCCAACCAATTATAAGAAGGACCAATAGCTATGTTAAGAACTCAAGACGTGCCTGTAGGCTTTGACGTGGTCTCACCACTGAAGGGATGTCTTAATGGCCAAAATACTTTCTACTGACATCACAAAGCGTTTCGAAGTATATTTCACCGGGACCTACTTCGTTTGGAAAGGAGAGTTCTTCGAACAAGTGAATGGTGTGACAACGGGAAGTCCACTGAGTTCACTGATAGCCAGTCTCTTCATGGACAATTTTGGAGAAAGTCGAGACCGCGGAATATAATCCAGCCGGTACGTAGATGATACTTTTGTCGTTGGGAAACACCTGAACAGCCAACACCCCAGTATCCAGTTTACTATGGAGATAGCAGATGAACAAAAATTAGCCTTCTTGGATGTGGTAGTAAAAAAACGAGAAAGCAAACAGGAAACCAAAAGTACAGAATAAACGAAACAAATAAACAAGACCATTACCGAACGAGATTTAAGAACTTGTGAATCAGAGAACCATCAGGCGGAATTCGAACATCGAAAGATCAATGAGATCCAAAAGATCAAGAACATCGGAACCCGAGAGCCGATTTACTACCGCCCACGCATATCTACCATACATATCCAAAGTCACAGACCGCATAAGAAGAATTTTAAAGAGGCATGACATCAAAACTATCTTCAGCAGAGTTTACCGTATACATTGTTCTTGTGGCTAAGTATACATAGGAACCACCAAGAGATCGATAGGAACTAGACTTAAAGAACATCGAGCGAACTGTTGTCTTGGACATACTGAAAAGTCATCCGCTTACTAATGGGGATCACAAAATACTTTTCGAGAGTTCCAAGTACTGGCAGCGTCTAATGGTTATCATAACAGATTAGTCTGTGAGGCCATCGAGATTCATAAACAATCAGAAAACTTCAACAGAAAGGAAGAAACCTTGAGGCTCAACCAGATCTCTGAAATCCCATCATCAAAAACACCCAAACGGCATCTTAAGAAAAACCTGTTTTCACCGGCGCGATCCAAACCCCGCCCCCTTTGAACCATTAAGAGAAAAATATATTAAACAGCCACAGTCCTAGTTATGCGGACAATGTTACCAGTTACCATACTAACGAGAACTAGAACTTGGTTTGCATATCAAGAAAATAATGATGCATAAATCCATACATCTACATACGTCTATTAAACCACAAGCAAAGGCAGTACGAATTTAAAAAGATTAGAACAATCACCATCTGGACAAAGTTTCTGCATTCAATACAATAGAAAAAGAAAACACCAAAAGCTGCACACACAACTTTAACCGAATACGTGTTTAGATAGTAACTAAACTGATACTAATGATAATAATAAAAAGAAATGTGGAACAAAAATAATTAGCCTTACAAATGCGGATGTATTTATCGGATCAAAAAATAGTTTGAACAAAAGTTGTGTATAATTAAATTTTAAACAACTTTTATTTGAAGCAAAAATGTCTAAAATGAATATTTTTCTAAATATTTAAAAAATTGGAAAATCTGTGTAGATTAACGTCACTTTTGAAGAGAGATTATGCCCATAATCTAATCAGATCTGCGTAATTATAAATAAGGCCCATGTGCTAAGTTTCATAAAAATCAAGCACATGGTTTTCTTAATATCTTATTTACATACGGATGAACGGCCGACCGGCCATCGGACAAAATTTGTTTTTGTTTCATTATAACGTACTAACTTAATTCATCGTAAAACGTGAAAAAAGGTTGTTAAAATCTTCGATTTGAAAACCGTCTCATAACTCCCCATCGCATTTATAAGAGTGGAGTAAAAAATGTTTGATGAGAGAATTAACTTCAAAGAAAAATAAACTATAAGAGAATATCGAACAAAGGAAAGAATACATAAATCTAAGAATTGAAGCTTCCACGGTCAGAGTCATTGTTAAATGTCTTCCGGGATTGGCTGCCAAAATGGTAATTGTTTCAAAGGTTCTCGACCTTCCAAAACGTTGGCAACTACAATTACTATTTCCATACAGTCCAATCCCGGAAGACGTTTTTGTTTTAACAATATATACATACAGCAATCTATGAGGTGAAACACGAAATATATCCTGAGAATAGAAAAAGAAAACAGAAAACTAGTCAATAACGAATTGATACTAAAATAAAAATTATTATTATCTGAACACAAGTTATTAAAACAAACTGGAAAGCCAGCGGCTATAATGGAAGCAATACGAACTGTTTGATGAGAGAAAAACAAAATAATAAATGTATTGGTTTCAAACAGATAAGTCTTTTAATTGAAAATTGAAAAACAGAATAATTTAATGAAAGAATAGAAAATACTCAGCAAATTTTTTAGAGAAAAAGAACTATAAATAAATATAAAGTAGTACAATTAATTTTTCAATTTTACATCCACAAGAAATATTAATTGTATTAATTATTGTTTTACCTTCCATATTTCTGTAAAGCAAATAAAGATCTAAGGGCTTGCAGTAACTGCTTAGTATTCATTATTTTATAGTGAGCTCCAACAATTTCAAGAACATTTTGAGAAGTCCTGGCGTTCTTTAAATTCTGTACCAAATAATCAGGACCAACAGGTACAACAGGCACTGCCTGTTTCGATATTTCTGAAAAAAAATTGCGTAAATATTTATTATTTGGTTCCTTGAAATAAAGTACCTTTATTTATTTTTGAAAACTTCTGTAAACGATAACCGTTAAATCGCACACAGTTGTTGATTATCCTAAGCCCATTTGACAACATTTTCTGAAAACATAAAAAAAATTGAAATTTTGAATTTGGCACAAAATATGCTATTGGTGATCATGAATTGCAATTTATACAAGAATTCTGATTGGTTATTAAAATGTCAGTGTGGCATTATAATAAAAACAAAGATGTCTATTCATGACTGGCGCAAAAATGACATAAAAATAGAAAGTTGTTGAGTAATTCTTTAATTTGTTATTGTACGTGTTAATGTGTAGTACGCTAACGTTCTTATAATTTAGTTTTGTAAAAGTAATTGTTTTTCGACGATGGAGGAAGAAGATAACGACAACCGTATAGAAAATATGGATTTTAGGCCTCAAAAGAAAATGTTTACAATAAATTATTGCCGTACGCTAACGAATTAGATAAAGAATCCTTAAATTTGTTCAAAGACATAAAAACTAACCTCGTCAAGTCAGTATTGGCACGTGAAATTCGTCCAGGTTGTATGGTATGGACTTCCAGGTTAAATAAGTAAGTACCTATTTCGTATTTCAAAATTAACGTTCTTACTAAACCATTTTTTAAACTACTTTTTGTATTTAATCTTCTGTTGCATGATATTTAACAAGGCACAAATAATCGGGCGCCATGTTAATAACGTCACGACTCAGCTGAGTTTAAATTTAAATTTTTGGCGCTCTTAATTGTTTTTTTTATTTAATTTTATTTTTAGGTACACAAGAATTTATGGACTTAAGTTTTCGAAAGAGGATCATATAGCTTTAGTTAAATTGTATTATGAACTTGTGACCATTCCAGATCTGGAACCGACTAGGATTAATAAGTTTGGTTGTACCTTAAATCTTTTATTAAAGTAAGTGCTGTTATTCTTCTTCTTTATAATGCCAAATTATTGTTCAGAAAGTGACTCATCAATTACCATAATGCAATATAGTCTATTTATGTGAAGGTAACTAATAGGTTGAATTACAAGCAACTTGTGCTCATGCTCTAGTATGAGTCGATTTATTAATACAAAGTGTATCCTAAACTTGCCCTTTGAGGTACTGACTTTAAGTTGATTGGTTCTAAAGCATCACTTAGATGAGCTGAAAGCTGTTTGAATATACCATAATTTGAAATTTATTTTGGAATAATGTTTTTGTTCGAGGTATTCTGTTAGTGTGGGTATCACATTAGCTACCTCTATTTCTCTAGCATGTGTTTTACTTCAAGCTACAGCGAAGTTTTAAGTTTAAATACACTATTTAAATTCAATGTAGAAAAAAATATAAACAATGTACCTATTATTATTTGATATGTTGGTTCCAGCTGCGTCAAGTGTCAAGGGCAATTGACAAGATAATGACTAAACATCAAGAAAACATACTTGTTTAGCCTTTCCTTCTTTAAAATTTATCTGTGTGTTTTATATGGTTTATTAAATTTTTAATTTTAATAGACCAAATCATTACTTTGATGATTTTATTAATTATTACAGTTAGCCTTGATAAAGCCCTCGCAAGTTGGGGTGAAACATCAGCATTTATGTAGCAATAGAACCGTTTGATTGACTTGAATCAACGGTTTTATACTTGACCTCCATGTAGAAGGAACACATCTCATAATTTCTAAGAATTTTAGTTTCAAAATTGTAGGCTTTTACTCAACATAGTTAAATACCTATAAAATAAAGTAGCTGTAACTCAACTGTAACAATCTTATTACACTTAATATTTCAGATAACAAACCTCACGGTATAAACAATTAACAATAAAGCGAGCATTTTTTGATTTCACAAATTTCATAGTGGTTTAATGTGTCATAAAATTTTAAATATGAATTTTAGATAACGGTCGAGTCGTATGACTTTCCACATATTAATTTTTGGATTTAGGGGCAAATGTATCATCTGTTTGGTTTTCAGTTTTTTTTAATATTCTCAAAATTCAATAATTATTGAAAACATTTTAAGGCGAACTCTTAAAAAATTAATTATTTAAGCTCATCTTTTAATCATTGTAACTTTTAGTTCTGTTCTATACAAAATATTGTATGACACACGTCATGGCTGAAAAGCTTTTATGTAGGGTGGGCCAATAAACCTCGTCAGCGGCTGTATCTCAGAAACCACTCATTGCATTGACTTGCGGTAAACAATTACATAATAAAAGTAGTCGAGAGAAAATGTTGAAAATTATTTTCGAGTTTCTAAAATGGCCACCAAAGGACGTAATTGCAGTCTTGAATTTTAAAACCCGTTTTCTGAAAAAAAAATTTTCTATCAAAGATGGTTAGAGTCAATGCAGTTTTATAGCTGAGACAAATTCAAATCTGTTTTTTAAATTATTTTTGCTCTATCTCTGAAAGAAAAGTGGTAAAGAGTATTAGAATATTTGCGGAAATAAATGTCGATAACTCCAAAAAGGCTTAACGTATTTTATTAAACTTAGTGTCGTTAAAAGGGCTTTTCTTAGGCTATCAATTGTGTTATTAATTATGTAATTGCCACCCTGCCACCAGATGACTTTTTCTGGCATAATCTCAAAGAAATAATTTTTGAATAACAGTTAAATGGATATGACCTTTTTTTAATTTATTATACAAACAAATAAGAGCCCTACAACCCATTGAAAACTGCATCTTAATATCTTAATCCTTTCCTAAGATAATGATTATTAAAGAATTTAAAAAATTGAATTTTGAAAAGCATTTCCGCTTTCCTGTTTGTTATTAATGTCTAATTATTCTTAAATTGCCAAATAAAACTTTAATTTATTATTTAGAACGCCAAATGATATTTAAAATTGAAATAAAGTAAAATATCTAACCTAAAATAAAATAACAATATTTTAGTTCGATTTTAAATATCATTTCGCATCCGAAATAATAAATTAGCGTTTTTTGGGAAATAAGAGATAACTTTAGGTAGTCGATGTAGATTACACCTTGCGAATCCCAGAAAGCGGAGGTAATCACCTTTTTGTACTCGCCTACTGAGCAGTGGCGGCTTGTCCATAGGGTCAATTGGTCAATGACCTCCCCAAAATGTTGACAATATATAAAAAAATATTAATTATTACGTGTTTTATTGAAATAGGCAATTTACTCGCAAAAGTCACAAGTATAATAACTTAAAATTTATCGGCCGTCGTTCGTAATTCATCCTCTTCAACCTTGGGCTGGCGGTGCGAATTGTCCTCATTGAATTAGATCTACCCGGAAAAACTCGAAAAACGTGCAGCGCCCGAATACGCGCGAACGTCCGAAACAATAATCAACTTTGGGTCATGAGCCGGATCCCGCAGTTTACGTCGACTTCGTATAGCGTGTACAACTACTCTCGATTTTTGATTCGATTTTCGCGTGTTTTAAATCAATTTAAGAATTTATATTGATATGTTTTACTGTTGTTGTGTTGTTTTGTAAAAATACTATTTTTGATTCGCGTGTGCATACGCTATAATAGAAAATGTCGGTAGTGCAGAAAATTAAACAACTAAAAAGTGCTAACAAACTTATTTTACAAAATTAGTTGAGTTCAAGGCAAATGGTCGTCCTTTGCCAGAACTAAGTTTACGACAGACTAGCAAAGACAAAAATAAAGATGTTCATCGAAACTTTCGCAAGGTAATGTACGATTTAGCTAACTGGATATGTGGTTGTGAAGTATCAAATGTATTTTACTGTTTTGTTTGTTTATTATTTTCTAAAGACTCGTCAGACTCGCTATAGTCCAAATCCGGTGTCAGAGATTTAAAACATTTAAAAGAGGAAATAAAAAAACATGTTTCGTCTGCAGAACACATGAAATGCTCGGTAAATTTTGCAACCGTAGGAAATGTTGATATTCGTACACAGCTAGACAATGCTTACAGAAAATCCCTTAGAGATTTTAATGAGAATGTTTCGAAAAATCGCTATATTTTGAACAAAATTGTAGATTGTATAAAATTTTGGGGTGTATTTGAGTTATTTATATTTTTTTAAGTATGCCTATTTTTTAAATTAATTTTTGACCTCCCAGTATGATTGAATACCAGCCGCCACTGCTACTGAGAAGTGAAGTTTTACATAAGGGTATAGCCAATCAGGAACATTTACTTCCACGCACTAGTGCCCGGAAAACGGACAAAAAGCATTGGTATATTTAGACTTTTAAACAATAATAGTACATTGTAATTTTAATTTTTAGTTGTAAAAAACGCTTTTCCCAGTATTTTTTTAAAATAAAAACATAGAAAAAGTACAAAAAGCAATTAAAAATTTACAGTACCATCTATGAATTCAAGATTTAAGCTGTCAATTATATTAATTTTTTAAGAAATATTTCCTCGTTACAAAAAATTATGTACAAATCTTTTTCGAGAACATTATTCTAGCATTCGCACTATTAAAGCACTCGCTCACTCCGTTCGCTCTTGCTTCAAATGCGCTCATGCAGGAAATTCTACTTCCCGAACTCGGTATGTAAATAACTATTCCGGTCGATAGGCCAGCCTTCGGAGCACGTTCGCCGTGTAAAGTCTACTGTTTCGACTGTTCCTTGGGTCTAGTGTGTACCACTTGATCCATGTTTCGTCGACGATCATGAAACGACGCAAACTCCTTCGGATTGCGCTTAAACAGCGTCTGAAGTGGTCTCACCCTTGCACTTGTTGCCCGGAGTAAGCAAATGCGGTACCCATTGTGACGACAGCTTTCTCATGTCTAAAATTTCATGCAGGATATCACCCACGTGGTCATTTGAGATGCCTACTGTCTTCAATTTTCGCGCGCGGTCTAAACAAAACTACGAATCAAAATTTCGACAGTTGTCTTCTACGAGAGTGTACTTCAGGATAGTAACTTTATCTTGCGATAATCGGTGTGACTATGTACTTAGCGGACCGCCCTCGTATAATTACATAAGTTAAATGTTTGCAATATTTAAGTAATACATTTATTCTAGGAAGAAAATTCTTTCTCCTGACGATCTTCAACTCAATTGGAGACCACTTTACGATTTGTGTGTCAGAATAACAGAAAAAAGTCATAGCGATATTGGAATGTATAAATATTCGGCAACTTTAGAAATGGTGATTGAAAGTCTAATAAGAATATGTCGTTTGTAAGACCTCGAGCAATTTAAGATTAAATACATATGCAATCATTTAGGTATTTCCCAGTAGAAGCGACTCAAGAAATATTAGACGAATTTCGTCCTCACCTTTACCCTTACGACAACACCCACATTACAAGCGCTATACACTACTTAGAATTATTTCTTCCCATTGTAACGCCGCCAGACAAAAAACATTTAGGATACAAATTATGGTTGGAAGAATTTTTAGATTTATGGAAAGTGTGTCACAATGCTAATTTGTGGGAGAACGTAAATTTAAATAATTAATTTGCTCACAAGTTTCAAAGACTTTTATTTTTCAGCATTTGACGTGGCTACTTGCACGATTAGCTAGCTACAACAACGGATGTATTAACTGGGAGCCGTACATTCCAATAATGTTTGTTCGATTTAAACGCGTTTTTCATTTACCAGTTAGCTATCGTAAAAGGCAATCGAAGAAACCTTTCAAAATTGACATATCTGCTATGGCTAATTGGATGGTGTGTTGCCTAGGTGGGAAAAGCGAAGTAGCTTTTCATCATTTACAAAAATTTATGCAAACTTTAGAAACTTACTATCACCCAGCTAATTTTGGAAAGTATGTAGTTTAAAATATTGATATCGACGTGTCGCATTTACAACTTTTTTTTCAGATGGTCTGCAAAGTTGAGGGAACTGTTGAAGAAGTTATCTTTTTATTTTGTCCAGCGTGTACATTGTGAGCGTTTTAAAAAACCAACGTGGGAATTTCTAACTTCCGACGATTTTAAGTTGACTGACGCTGACATAGAACGTTTTGTTAATATTATGAAGCCGTGTTTAGAACAGGCCATGTTTTCAGGACATGGAAGCCAAGATGTAGCTTTTGCGATGCAATATTTGGCAGCATTACGTCCCGATATTATAGTACCAATCGTGCTCGATAAATTGTATTTTTCTATGGATAGCTTGACGGAACCTCACAAACTAACTTCTTCCATGATCTGTACAACGTCGGTTGCTAGGTAATGCGTCCAAATATTTCTTCAAACTCTTTAATTTTGAATGTATTACAGGTTTATGGCACACGGTGCTAAGAACAATTACCCTGAAGGTCCCACGCATGTATTTCCTTTATTGACATCGTTACTACCAGGAATCGATCCAAACGATGTAATGAAATGTCTTATGACCTTTAACTTAATTTCCCATTTTTGCAACTTAGCGCCGTTAGTTAATTCTTCAGAAGCGAGTAAATACTACGACGACCTAACCGAAGAGGAGCACACGATTTGCGAAGCTTCTGCGGGGTTAGAAGATTTTGTTTTACAATTCTTTGACAGAATATGCGCGTGGGTCGAATCAAATTCTCTCGAATTTGTTCGCTTAGAACAAAGTGATAACGACAATAAAAGTAGACTGGAATCTGTATCGGAAACGGTTTTGTTTTCGGTTATAACGGCTTTATTATATCAGTGCTCTCCCGAAATATATTCCGTAAGTGTTTAGCAAAATGTTTTCTATGTCAAAATTAAAGTAAGTTTTTAGGCAGCATTGAAGAAAGTTCACGCTTTTGCTACAAATCGAATTTTGGAATTAAAAGTATCGGGAAAGTTAGTCGCAATTTTATGTGCGTGTTTTGCTAAAACCAATCCGAAGGAAGCTTTGAAACTGTTTTTGCCCGACTTGTGTGGTACAATAGAGAGATTGCTCGGAGATAACGATGATATTATTAAGGAAGAGCAGCTAAATGATGAGTTGTTGTATAATTTGTTACTATTATCAGAGGTAATTTTCTATTAGAGTGTATCAGTTAATAATGCTACATTTTAACAGATATTAGATGGACGTGGCGAATTATTAAATTATATCGATAGAATAACAAAAATTTTAGATAGAACTTTACACATGACCTCAACGCAAGGCAGTAAAATAGCAGCTCACATATTGAATTTAGTTATGACTTCACTTAGCTTTACACAACCAATCGATTATCGCAGTTGCAACCAACCCTATGATGCTCCTATCAAAGATTTCTTAACTATTCGGTAAGATAAGTAAATTGATCCAGTATTGTAGCTTATATGGTTGTTTCAGTCAGTGGGGCGATGCTGGCGATATAAAAAATTTAAATCTTTCTTGGTACATACCTGAAAAAAACGAGATTGACTGCATTAAAATGCTATTGTACAAATATCTTTTACCCGAATTAGACGTACTGGATAAATACTCAAAAGGGGAGATAGTTTTAGAAAGAAAAGAATTGCGTAGTCGTTTGAGAATTGTTAGCGCGATCTTAGCGTGTCAAAGTGTGTTGCCGTTGTGGAAAGAACCCGCAATACAATTGTACGGTACGCGAGTATTGTTTGATTTTGTTGTGTAATTGTTGATGTGTTTCAGAGTCGATTCGGTATTGGAACCTTGGGCTTTTGAGCTTACTATAGGCGTTGCGCACACTGTTTGCATGCCAGACGGTCGTAATGTTCGGAAAGTGATTGCCGACACTATTCACAACGTCCAAAAAAAGATTTTGGAAATTGACGAAGGTGATACCAAGAGCATATACAACATAGTCTACGTAAGTATTTAATCTACAATGACAATCGTACGAAAAAAAGTTTTCTATTTTAAACGTTATGAACTGTAAATAACAATGATGTTCTCTGATCTCGACATAAGATCTTATTTTCATGTTTTTCTTTGATTGTTGTTTGATCCGTTATTTGTTAAGGTATTATTGATAGACCCGAAGCTCCCCACTTGTCTTCTGTAAATTGAAGTTCCTTCTGTTTTCATTCATTTTACTTCTTTAACTTTCGTTCTAATTTGGTCTTGGATTGTTTCGTAGTGTGTCATGCTCTTGCATGTTCTTCTTTTCACCTGATTCATGATACTTCTTCTTCAATGTTACTCATCTTTTTCCGTAGATGTTGGGTTTTCACTTCATCTTATCACGCTGATCATTCGATTCTTGAACGGATTTTCTTATTTATCTAATTGTCTTGTGAATTTTTTTCAATTTATTGTCGATATGTACCATTACGGGATCTTCGCTCTGACTAAATGTTTGCCCTAAAACAATTCAAGATGTCCTTGAGAATATCAGCGCAGGTCTTTTGGATAGCTTTCATGTTGGCATAACGCTCTTCTTTCATCGACAAATGCATTTGTCCAAATAGATAGAAACTCACAGTTTAAGTTTAATTATCAATCTAAAATTAAAGTAAAAGCTGGCCAAAAGTAAAAAAAAAAATAGAAAGGTTATATGTGTACTAATTTTTTTAAAAATGCTTGCGCGGTGCAAACATCGTCATAAAAATGAAAACAGCTGATTTTATTTAGTTCGGAAAGAACGTTAAAAAATTGTCCGATTTTGTTCAAATTTGATATTACGGAAAAAAAATGTAATATGTACATCGGCACTAAAGTTCTTTTTCAAGACTCACATTCCTCCTGAAAAATCAAACTTTAGTGCCTTGATACATAAATAACTATTACTTAGAACGTTATATAACGTTCACATTATATATACGAGGATGTATTAATATCTAGTTAGCCTAGACCAGTTCCTTGCATAAACAAATTATTGCGTTACCATAGCAACGAACAATAACTTATTAGAAGTGTCAGTGTAAAGTTTGACGTCAAAAAGTAAACCAGAGTCACGCAATAAATTAAATGAAAAAAGATGTCCACCGAAATTGTGAAAATCGAAAATTGGAGTATCGAGCCATCATAAGTACCTGTATTTAAAAGGGTTAAGAGGTAAGCAGATTTACGAAGATATGCTTAATACCCTTGGTGATCAATGTCCTTCGTATGCGACCGTCAAAATTGGAATGCAAGCTTCAAAAGAGGTAAATTTTCCATTGAAGATGATGACCGATCGGGAAGGCCAGTTTCTGTGTCAGTCCCCGAAAATATCGATGCAGTTCATGACATGATTTTATCAGACCGTCGAATTGGGCTAAAACGGATATCTGAAGCACTGAATATTTCATACGAACGCGTTCATCATATGGTTCACGTCAATTTGGACATGAGAAAATTGCTGCAAAATGGATCCCCAAATGTTTGAATGTTGACCAAAAGCGTGCAAGGGTAGAAGCATCGCGTTCGATCTGTGCTCGATTTGAAAACGATGTAGACTTCTTAAACCGAATTGTTACTATGGATGAGACTTGGGTACATTTCTACGATCCAGAAACAAAGCAACAATCGATGGAATGGCGACACTCTGGTTCTTCAAGACCTAAGAAGTTTCGTGTCCAAAATCTGCTGGAAAAGTTCTTGCTTCAGTTTTTGGGATTGCCATGGAGTAATCATGATTGATTTTTGGATAAGGGTAGAACAATAACTGGAGATTACTATTCGACATTACTGACCACTCTACGGGAAAATATTAAAGAGAAAAGACGCGGAAAGCTATCCAAAGGTGTTTTGTTTTTGCAGGACAACGTCCCTGCACACAAATCTCATG
Organism: Abscondita cerata; assembly: GCA_030710515.1. NCBI lineage: Eukaryota > Metazoa > Arthropoda > Insecta > Coleoptera > Lampyridae > Abscondita > Abscondita cerata. The sequence goes on along the minus strand of JALBCR010003550.1, from coordinate 59,878 downwards.
TTGCCATGCAAAAATTCGTGATTTAGGGTTTGAATTACTAGAACACCCCCTTATTCACCCGATTTGGCTCCGTCCGACTATCACCTCTTTCCTCAACTGAAAAAAAAAGGTCGTACATTTTCTTCCAACAAGGAGGTAATAGAAGCTGTGGAGGTCTGGTTTGCAGAGCAAGAAGAAACATTTTTTTGAAAGGTCTAGAGACGTTGCAGGTTCGCTGTAATAAATGTATCCAATTAAGAGGAGAATATGTTTAGTAATAAAATATTTTGACATTGAAATTTTGTTTGGTTCTATAGTAGGCTAAGAATTTTTCAATATATCCTCGTAACGTTATACATTATAACTATTCGATAACGTAAACGTTATATTACGTTTACTTGATACATTACACGGCTGATTATTAGCTGAGGTGCGTTCAGATACTGCACACCAGGTAGGAGTGTGCACCTTACGTAGTGTCTGTCACACGTGTTGGTGGGCACTTCAATTCGTTGATTCTTATCAACATATATTTTGAACGCTGAAGTGATCACAACGACTGTGACTAGCAAACAAACGTGTTCACAAATGAAAACCATCATATTCGAAGAGTCATGAAATAATTCACGATGATTGTGGTGACGTATTACATACATACATACAACACTTTGCTGTAGAATTAGTGCACATAGTTATTTAAGTTAAAACCGGGCTGGGGTGTGAATGTGCGCACTCAGTATGCACACACGATAATTTATGAACGGTACGAAATGTTACATACTGTAAGCATTTTTTAAATTCTGAACGATTTTGGTCGTACATGCATACCGAGTGCGTAATTTCTCAACGCACCCCTGCTATTCTAGTGTCTGTATCAAATTATCAAAGCACGTGATATTTAGAAATTGTTGCTGGACAAGATGTAAAGTTTTCTCGAATTGATTACTTTCTTCTTTTAAAAAGAAGATTAAACGAAGTTTCATCATATTCTATCTCTAAAATTGAAGGACATATTTTTGAAAGAACGGGCAATAGACAGATGTCCGAAGTGGCACAAGAATCTTATAAGAAACTGATTAAAAGATAATTGGACATCTCAAAAGAACAATCGCAATCGACGGAAAATAACGATTAAGATAAGACAATACTAATTATTTAAATTAACAAAATAAAAGTAATAACCTTTATAACAAATGTTCAAAATCAGCACCATTTACCTCCAAACATTTATTAATTTTAATAAATTTTGATTTACGGTGCGGAATATTTGTTCGGGTTCAAGGAAATTAATTGCTAGCGATACACTTTGTTTCATGTTTTCTTTGGTAGTTACAGGATTGGAAAATATTGTACTCTTAATGTTACCCCAAATGCTATAATCTAAAGGTGTCAGATTTGGGGAGCAGGCTGGCCAACGGTAAGGACCTGAATTGGCAATCCACATATAATTGAACATATTATTCAAATTCTCTTCAACATCTTGAAAAGTATGTGGGTGGACCATCCTGTTGGTATCAAGCTGCAGCACTGAGAGTATTTAAACTGGCCTGTAGTATCTGCTGCAAAATATTACAGTACCTAATTCTATTTAAATTTTCGTCATATATTTTTAAGAAGAGAAAGACTGAAGAGAATGGAAGGACAAGAAGCCACAAGGGTTTGTATGGAAAATACAGAACGTAGGGAGAAGTGAGAAAAGGGAAGAGTGAAGGGGATTAATTACGGGGTAAAACGGAATGGAGAGTTGAAAAAGGAAGAGGAACAAGTACAAGGAATATTAAGAACAGATAAAGGAGGGGAGTTTGAAATGATAACAGTTTATGGAAAATAAATTGAAATAATAAAGGAAGGAGATGAAAATTTAAAACGAATTATAGGAGGGGATTTTAATACAAGAATAGGGGAAGGAGGAATGATAGTAATGGAAAAAAAGGGAATTCAATTGACAAGGAAGAAAATTAATTGAAATGTGTGATAAAACAGGGTGGACAATTATGAATAGGAATATGGAGGATGGCGGTAGAAGAGATTGATTATACATACTTAGGAGCTAGAGGAAAATCAGTGATATACTATGTAATAGTAAATGAAAGGTGTATGGTAAATGTAGATGGGTTTAGAGTGGATGATGAGGAAGAATCAGACTGTCAACCGTTAGAGGTTTACATATATGAGAAAGAAAACGGAGAAGAACAAGAAGAAAGAGAGGAATAGAAAGTGAGAAAAGTGTGGACAGAAGAAAGTATAGAAAGATATATGATAAAGATGGAAAACGAACATGAGGTATCGGAAGAGGAGAGGAAATAAGGAAGATGGTAAAAAAGATGGAAGAGGCAGTAGAGAAGAAAAGATATAGAATAAACAATAAAGAATCGGAGTAAAGAAGGATTGGTGGAATAAGGAATATAAATGATGAAGAAAGTAATGAGGAAAGGGAGAAGAAAATTTAAAAAAGGCTAAATAGATACAGATGAATATAAAAGCATAAATAAAAAACATAAAGAACGACGTAAAAAAGAAAGGAAGAATATAACATAGAAATGATAAAAAATACAAGAAATTAAAACGAGGCACAAGCATGGACAGAAAAAGAGAAAAGACGTGGGAATAAGGATAGATGAGAAGAAATGGGAGAAACATTGTGAGAAACTTTTTGGAAGGAAGAAAAAAAACAAATGGAAAACAGTATAAGGGAGGAAGTAGAAAAGCAATAAGAAAAATAGAAAAGCGGAAGGCGTAGATGGAACACAAGGAGAACAGTCGAAATACAGTGGGAAAAATATGAGTGAAAGATTAAGCAAAATTTTCAATAGAATATGGAAAGTAGAGGGTTTCCCAGAAGAATGGAGGGAAGTAGTAATATGTCTAATCTATAAGGGAAGGGAAAAGAAGTAAATGAAAAATTACAGAGGGGTGAGCATAACCAATCCAGGATTTAGAAAAGAAGGAGGGCAGTGGATAATATTTATATATTAAAACAGAATGTAAATAAGAAAAGAGAGGAAAAAGGAGGGAAAATGTATGCCATGTTTCTTCACATAAAACTGATTTTGAAAATGTGGATCGGCAAAATTTGTGGAAAATGTTAAAGGAAAGAAATATAAGTGAGAGCTTGGTGGAAGCGATTAGGGAGATATATAAGGAAACAAAATGTAGGACGTGAATGAAAGGAAATTTGGATGAGACGTTTTGGACAAGGAAAGTGCTAAGGCAGGGAAGTCCAAGTTTATTCTCAATTTACGTAGGAGATCTAGAAGATGAAGTGAAGAGGTACGAAAGACGACATTGTGCTATTAACAAAAAATGAAGGAGAAATGAGAGGAGTAATTACGATAGTGAAGAGGTATCTCGGAAACAAGAACTTACGGCTAATATGGGATAAACAAAAACAAAAATGTTCCAGAAAATAATAGGACGAGGAAAAAAAGAGAAGTGGGGGTGGGGAGAGGAGGAGTATAGAGTGTAAATGCACGTACAGTACGGGTGTACTTTTACTGTAGACACCTATCCCGGTAAGCAATAATTCAACAATATCAGCTTCTGTGATGGGTGCCAAATGATCAAACTGGTTTTAATAAAATGATGTTTATTTTAAATTGTAATAGAGTATTTATAGCTTTAGATTGTGCATTAAACGGTTTACTTATTGTTACAGTAACGTATTGTGAAAATACAAGCTACACATTATGGAACTATGTTAATGCTATTACTAAATATAAATTTCTGCATTCTTGCTTGTGAATTGTTTGTACCAATTCAAATTATAGAAACCACTTTGGGCAATTAAGGAGTATTTTTATGTTTAATTACTGTAAATAACTCGAAGTAACCAAATCGGTGATGGTGTTTAGAGGTTGTAGTTCAATTAGTTCTTCACTCCTTGTTGATGTCTGATTTCAGAAATGATATATTTCGTATCAGATGAGAGTTGCACCCCCTACCAGTACTATTATTTGTACTGTCAATGTTGTCTCAACGTCCGGGTGGGTTGCCAGTGGAATTATGTTCGTAATACTCCTCTTCAGTGGATTTCCATCAGCTTTTTTGATGGTGACAACTCGAACATTTTGGTCGCTGGAGGGATGTACGTCTGTTATGCGTGGTAATGGCCATTGACTAGGGTTGATGGTATCTTCTTTTATTAGAACTACTATGCCTTCCTTCAGATTGTTCTTCTTGGTTTGCCATTTGTACTGTTGTAGACGACTTAAATATTCTGATGACCAAGCTTGCCAAATTAGGCATGTTCGCTTCTGATTTTAGAGTTATCAATAACGTCAAGGATTAATTTACAATGCCGGGTTGTCTACTAATTACTGTTTCAACTTAGGAAGTTTATTAATAATTGAAATATCGTTGGTTCTTGAGAAGTCGGTATTTAGATAAAATTTTTAAAATATGAAAATATTTCAATAATGGTTAATTTTAAGTATGGTATATAGTACCCAAATTCTATCTAAATTTTACCGCAGATTACGAAAACGAAATGAAAAATTCTAGTTTTTATTTAAAATAAGCAAGATATGCTCCATTTCCTGTATAACCGGAAGTGTCTCATTCGTGATATTATATTTGAACTTAACGTTCTTAGAAACCGCTACTGGTGTTTTAATCAAAACTCTTCGAGTTACATCCTGAATTGTGTATCCAGTACATGAACTAGTTTTTTTTTAAGAAACGTGGAATTTGCGAAACCAAGTAAGCGAGTGGAAGTTAGTGTGAAAAAGTCTTCACTCACTATTCTTTTTCTGACAGTACTATTAAAAATAAGTTAAATTTATGATTAATAAAACGCTAATGAACAATTGCTGAGATACTTATTTTTCGTTTCTTTTCAGATATATGATATACTTGTATTTAACAAATTTCGAGGAAGAGATTTCGAGTCTCATTGGAAGAATTTCCACGTGGTAAAGAAAGTCTTAGAAGATAGACTGCATCAAAACAAAACCCATTTGCGATACACACTAGTCGACAGAGTCATGTTACAACACGAATTTCGAAACGAAAGTCGCACTTGCACTTTTACTGATACACACAAGCAGATTATAGAAGACCTTTTTGAATTAAGCGTCAGCCATTACAGCGAGGTAATTATATTTGCTTTCCATTTGTTCGACTTTTCATCTTATCTTCGTAGGTTCGCATAACGGCTCAAAAAAAGCTGTTTTCCACTCTTTTAACATTTCTCTATTCTTACCAAGTTATAATTCCGCACATAACAAAAATACTGCAATTAGACCCTAGCGAACATCACGAAAAATTCAAAGGTTGTTTGTATGTGCTTTTGGGTTCGAAAAATGCTGGAATAATGACGAGACACGATTGGAGTTTAATAAAACAGTTGTGGCCTTTAATAATTAAGTCGAAAACGTCCGAAAAACCGTCTATAGTTAATTTGATGGGCGCTTTAACAGATGCTGTTAATAATTTTCCTACTATATCCATCAAATTCGAAATGCCGGAGAAATGTTTAACCGCAGCGTACAGTCTTGCCAAAAACTATCCACAAGTGTCGTTGGAAGGATTTCAAGAAGTCATAGATGCCGGACCGAAACTGTTAAAAATGGAATTTCAAAGAAAAGTTTCTTGTTACAACGAAACAATCAATTCCTTGTTGAGTACCTGCCTCAACGACAATCTGTAGGTGTTATTTTCTGGTGAATAATTAACAATAATACCGTTTTTTTGCAGACATTGGCGCTATTACTCGATGAGTTTAGTTTTCATCAAAAACTTGGTGCATCCTGATGTTAAGTACAATCCTGAAGTTATTCAGTTTTTCATGAACGCTTTAATTAGCGACTCGCTGGAAGTTAGAAAAATTGCATTGCGAGTATTTCTGTACATTTTAGTTCAAAATAAACAAAAATTTAAGAAAATAACTATAGATCCTTACGCGTACGGAGATAATTCGAAATCGACAAAATTACCCCGGAATTAGATCAGACAATCAATGGTTATTGTACAACAGTAAAACTAAACCACTCGACTCTACGGAGTGGGAAAAACCCCGATACTTGCATCGAAGAGATTATGGATATTACGCTTGGCCTAAAACATTGGAAACTTATGCGCCAAGTAGTGAACAACCAACATTTGCGAAACGGCGTGATAACTTAACTGAAGAAGAAACAACAATCTTAAAGTTTTTCAATGAGCAAAACGTCGAAATTCTTATCAAGTATTTCTCAATGGAAGAGAAAAAGGGTAAGGATCAATTCAGCGGATTTCGTTTTCTTGTCTTTAAGGTATTATCGATCAAAGTTTGACATGTATATACTTAGGGATGTTGTAGAATTTATTCAAAATGTTCGAAGATCACTTGTTGGATCTTTTCGTGCCTCACTTGCAACGGTTAGTACAAGATGGGCAAGAGCATAGCCACCGATGTACGGCAGAAATAATTGGAGGAATAATGAGAGGTTCGAAGCATTGGACTTTCGCTCAAGTTGAAAAGTTATGGACAATATTGTTACCCATAATTAAAAAAATCTTCGCGAACATATCGGTGGAAACACTAGGAGATTGGGGGCTATGTTTTGCCACGGCTCTGAACGCAATAGACCCGAATCGTTACCATTGGATATTGGAATTTTTAATGGACAATCCGTTGAGCGAACAAACATCTTTCAGTAGTTGCTGTCGCATTTACATATTGCAAAATGCGTTAAATCAACAAGCGTGGCGAAACGTGGAGCTTATTAATAGGTTATTGGAATATTTGAAAGGACATTTGGTTCATCCCTTCCAGAACGTTCGCGAAAATATTAGTTTATGTTTGACAGTTATTTTCTCCGAGAACATTGGTTTTTCGAACGGTTGTAACGTATCGCCGCCGAAAGTCGAAGATTTTTTCAATTACGTGATGCCGAAGTTGAACGCGCTTTACGAAAGTACTTTACACAGTTCAAGAACGAGCGAAGGTAGTGGTAATCAGGATATAACTAATCAAATGCAACTCATTCATTTAAATGGTAATGATGAAAAAGACGATATAATACGACTATTTAAAACTGGTATGTACTTTTTTTACGTTAACGTAAACTGAAGTGTCAAACAAATCCTCAAACTAATTTTAGCCAACTAAAAATGTTTTCATTTCGTTCTTGTGAAAAGTGACCACCCACTAATTCTGTAAACTACAAGAAATTTGAATTAAAAATTACTATTCTAACTATAATAAATATTTAATGTTTCCACCCTGTATATTTCCTCGGCTTCTTGACAAGATGTCCACTACTTGTAATGATTAGTCCCGGTGCTTCTTTCTCTTCATACAGTGATTATAAATGAGCTCCTCCACCTTTCCCATAGGCCACGTAAAACGTTTTTATTGTCCTCGCCGACAAGAACTCCTTTTGCAATGGGCTGGATAAGGGCATCCTTCTTCTTTTAAAATAAAAAGGATATGCATTCCTTCCGAAATTGGTCCTGAAGTTGAGCAAGGGTTTTCTGCATAGGCTGATAATTATCTTTACCCCTGAACTAGGTTTCTTTCTGGAAACATCACACAACCCCGTGGTCAAAAAAATGAATAGGGATGAAAGCCACGTCACTATCCTGCCTAACAGACCACTGATGGTGGATGTGATTTATGATAAAATGAGACGGAGTTCATCGTGGAAAAGACTGACGTTCGAAACGCAAAATCGCGTCGTGTTCGAGTCGAGCGCCAATCGACTCGTGTGCGGATCCCCATTTAATTACATAGGAAATCGATAGTAAGCAAAATCACCCCTAAAACCAACCCTTTCGCCGCCCTCTTGGATTTGGTGTTTTTTTTGGAATTTTTATATGTCGCGTTCTAATTATTGCACAGTCATGCGTGTCTTTGGATTCGTTTTGAGTGATATTTTCAAAAATTTTATGACAAAAACTGCGTTTAACTGGAATAATGTTATTACTCTTCACCCCCGTTCCTGGTATATAGGCGCACCTTAAGTGTATTAAGGAGAACGTCGAGAGTGTAGGAGTTATAGGCTCCATTCAATACATTTGGGTTTCTCTGTGAAGAGGAGGGTGGACCGGAATTTCGCTCTTCTTGGTCTTCGGGATCCTTTCCAGCCTTGGAGTCAGTAATGAGATAATGATTTCCACCACAAATAGCACATTTGACGACGACTTTGTACTTCTTTGCCGAACGATGTAGCTTAAAACAATCAAAACAAACGTTTTTCTCCTTTACTTTATCTCTCCGTTGGTCCACATTCCAGGATAATGCTGCTACACATCGAGATGACTATTATGGAGCCTGTCACAAAAGATTCATCTTATTTAGACTTTCTTCCTGCAGCCAGAATTTTTCTTTGCTTGGAGGTCTTGTGATTTTTCACAGTCTGTTTGTTTCCATCATTCCCGGACGAAATGGTTAAAGCCTGGAATCCATTTTGTGCCAGTGATATTTGCTGATCACTGTCGACTTCTCTCTTCATGAAATCCATGAGGAGTCTTGGAGGGGGTCGGTTAGGAACCGTTTAGCTTCGACATTGGACTTCTCTGTCTGCCACGTCTTCAAGGTTTCTTCACTCAGGCTTGACTCCACCAAGAAAGTCTCTGGAATCACCTTTTCCATTTTCAGAGATCGTAGATGAGAGCTCAACTGGATATTTTCCTTACTTGTTACGTTGTTCACGACAAGAGTCAGAAGCTCCCCAATATAGACGCTCTTTCCTTCCAAACCGGTGTCTAAAAGCCTTCGTCGCATCTTTATAATTATTTCCGTCTGGGTTATATCACTTGAGTAGCCCCTCCGCTTTGCTTCCGGGCTCCATAGATTGGTGAAAGTAAGTCATCTTGTCCAGTTCATCGTCATTATCGATTTCTGAAACGGTGACCACCATCCAAGCCATTTAGTAAGGTCTCCATTGTACTTCTGGAGTTCTAGCTTCGGAAGTTTGAACTTTCTTCGGAAACCCATTGTTGATCCGAGAACACTTATAGCTCCAATAGCTGATCCTTCGGGGCCTGAAGCTCGAGCAAGGACACGTTGCGCTGAAAGGATGACCTTATGTAAGCTTCCGTGAAGTCGGAGATCTCTTTGGTCTCCCTGGTCAGCACATCATCGGTGATACCATAGCTGTCTAGCATCTTCTCCTTAGCATCATGATCTTTCTCTTCTAGGTGCATAAGCTTGTGAATCACCTTTGACTTCCAGGGTGTCTTGGTCTACTGGATCTGTTCCTCGCCAGATTCGAATGGATCCGGGTGATATATCCTCGCAGATTTCTCCTTACCCATTGAAACTGTTCCGTGATTGGGATGTGCTCAGAACAAGAAAATACAATTATGTAACTTATCGATTTGACCTTGTCTTGGAGATGAGCTTGCGCACGATACCCACCTTCCAAACTTCTAATGCGCAATTACGTCTGAGATTCAGGTACTCCACTGACTCCAACTGGTGACCTCTATCTTTCCGTCCTGTTCAAGGTTCTCAACTGGACTCCGTTCCAACTGGCGATCTTCTTATTTATCTCGGTGGGACCTCCAAATATTTAAGCCCACCCCAATCTACCCGATTTGAAAGGGCTTGAACTTATTTCAAAATTAGTTGTCTACGACTGCGCCTTAGATGATGTTTGTTGATTAAAATTTTCGCTGGTGTTTATTTTCACCTACGTTTTATTAACATTCAAAAAACATTCACTATTCGTATAAAAATTGTTGTTAACATTTTTCAACAAAAATGTGACAATTACAAATTATTTTTATTTACATTGACAACATCAAACAATAGGTAAGTACAAATGACATCCTATCTATTGTCTTCACTAATCACATTGAAAAACTACATTTCAATCCCCTTTCCAAGTGTTTGTCTCCCGATGAACTTTGTCAATAAATAGAGATAGAAGTTATGCCCAGTGACAATGCACATATGTGGGTACCTATTGTCAAAGGGGTAACGACATTTCTTACGTCAAATGTAATGTCAAATTTGATAGTAGTTTGAGGTTACATTCCAGTTGTCGCTTGTCAAATCTGACGTTCAACGTTCAAACCAATAATATCCCCGCAAAGGCGCAAAGTATCAAAAAACCCACATGTGCAATGCCGTTGCGCAGTGACGTCGCAAGCTAGACAAGGATGTCTTTCTTCGAACAGGTCCATTTATGTTTCTTGTACTCACAATTTTTTTTTTATTTTCAAAGGCGTTAGGAGATGACACTGAACAGATCGATCCTGGATTTAGAATTGATTCTGCTTGACTCAAACTATAAATACATCTTCAATAGTAATTTTTATGTCAAGTGGTACATTAATGCTGTACTTTTGTTTAATTTCAAAAATTCTATTACCGGAACATACATGACACGCTGTACCTCTTCGAGCAGCAAATCTTCTAAAAGTTGCAATAAAAGCGCCGCTATATATTTTGTAAATGATTAGAATTTCTGATAAACATTTCAGATTCAAAGTTGAAGACTGGAATCGATCCATTTCTTCGTCAACGGCCCTTTTGTAGTAACCATTTTGATGCTTGATTGAGTTCGCTAACTGTTAATGCCCCTTGTTTTTCTTAAAATGGATACGGATCTCAGACCCTAACCGACAAGTCCGTAATTCACTTTTCAAATCTGGTATATACCACTCTTCTTCTTTAAAAACCGTAATCCTTCACCACACATATTTCTTGTTCAGTTTTCTCTCATTTTTTGTACATTCCTATTTCTAAGTCAACGCATATATCGGTTCTCTTACATTAATATTGTAAAAACTGGTTGTTATGAAGCAAAACCCATTTACACACGCAGAACTATTTCAGTTTCCAACTATGTAACCGGAAGTATAGCTCGTCGAAATTATGCTGCCGTACCGAGCCATTACGAGCTGCTTCCGCTAGCGTGCATACTCCAGAACAACGACAGCGACGAAGAATTGAGCACGATATGTACAAGTTTCTTAGCTGTAATGGGACACTCGTTGATTTTAGAAGAATATATACCTGCGGCGCTCGCCGCTATCGAAAAAGTATCGGTGTGTCCTTTTTGGTCCGCTCGAGCTGCAATCGCAGAATTTATCCCAGTCTTGGTGTTTCATAATTTTTCTACAATTATTGCGAACGACAAGTGGGTTGCTGAGGTAAAACATTATCAGTTATCTCTTGAAACTCCTTAATGAATCCCTAATTTGTAGATAAAGAGAATAGTGCTGCAATTGTTAGAAGATATTCAACCTGAAGTTCGAGTAACTGCCGCTAAAACACTAAGCGGGTTTCTACATTGTCATTTCATAGCTAATCCCAATTCGTTATTGGTAATTATAACTCTTTAACTGGCATTCGTCAGTAACCGTACCATTACAGTCCGAATTCAAATTAAAGTCGAGGACGAAGTTAAAAGCGCGCAGCGCAAATACGAGCAACAGCAATGTTCAGACTACTACTCAAACTATACGTGCAAGACATGCAGCCGTATTAGGAATGTGTGCCTTTGTTAGTTGTCACCCGTACGATGTACCAGAGTATTTATCTGACATATTCGTGGAGTTAGGAAAACACTTAAATGATCCACAGCCAATTCCTGTAAGTAGATTCAGTGATTCACAAAAAAATTCCTAATTTACTTTGTTATTTTAGGCGGCAATTCATCAAACTTTAGGAGATTTCAAAAGAACACACCACGATAATTGGGATGTTCACAAATTGAAATTTACGGAAGACGAATTAGCCGTTCTTAGTGATCTAACAGTGCCTCCAAGTTATTATGCCTAATTTAGTTACTCATAACATGAATTTAAAACGTATTTAACAAGAGTTGTGAGCACTGATTGTGATTAATAAGAAAATAATTTATTCCATTATCTCTAAGAATTGGTTAAGAATGTAATCAATAGAACTTTTGACTTTATTTTTAAAAAATCAAAAAAATCCATCACATATTTGTTGGCTGGGGAGCTATTAAGGTATTGTACCATTATTAAATTCGAACATCATTCCTGCCATGTGTTCATTTTAATGGTCTACTGATGGCCGTTTGCACCGACACGACTTAAAGTTAAGCAGCGCTTAAAAACAATTGTTGCTATAGTTTTAACAATTGTATCTAAGTTTTTAAGCACAGCTTAAGTATAAGTTGTGTAGGTGCAATCGGCCATGAATACTAAATCAATTTTATAATTGTAATATTAATTTGTTTTTAAAATGTGAATGTTTAACTTTTTTACGGTTTGCATGAAAAAAGTAAACGTTTTAAAGTAATGGATCGGGACTTTTAGAAAAGATTATATTATTCCGTAATTGTAACGTTATTGTTTTGTAACACTTTAAGACAATAAATAAAAAATGCAATAATATTCAAATCCTTAAATTGTTAACTGTTTTTTTGTTATATTGACGGAAAAAAATACTAGACAACAAGAGAGTGAATATTTTCAGGAGAAAATGTAAAATCACTTCACTTGAAATTATTGCCCTCACTTTCCCCTAATTCAGGAAGCCACGTGAATATGGGTCGAGTTGCGCGTGTTGCACGTTGCTTTTAACCAATCAAAATAGACCTATGTATCATCTTTATTTTAGGGTTAAATTCAAAGAGCGCCTAATATCGAACTTATCCTCAACGGGTTAGTCAGTCATTGCTGATTCAAACTTGGCTATCATCTCCCCGACTTTTCTCCCACTAATTGGGAACATTTTAGTCACTAATTGCCTTTTATTATAGACAACCAATACTAGCTAGCGTAGAAGCATTTCTGAATACCCCTAGTGTATGACTAGGGACATATTCGTGTATTTTCATTATAACCAACATTTTTGCTGCGTGCGTTGTAACCGTGTGATCTCGGCGTCTTCTTCTGTGCTTGTTTGTTATCTCGTGTTTGTTATTTTGTTGTTTGTTATCATTGTTATTTGGTGAAGTTCTGTGCAATGGGAAAATCTGGTTGTGCGATTCTGAACTGCGAACCTGAAACCACCACTAGCAGACAATATTTATGGAGAAATACCAAAAACATATTATTTCATCAGGCAAGAAATAATAAAAATGATGTTTTAAATTTAATTAATTAGTGTTTCTCGTTATTTTACGCAAAAACGGAAAAATATGGAATGCTGTTTATTATTTTTTGAAATGTGTCTTCTTATCTATATATTTTCTACAATGTAAGAATCATAAAAGCAATAATTGTGGTTTTAATGACTATAACAATTGATTATAAAGTTTATAATCAATGCTATAACATTGGGAAAATGATACATACTTGATGCTCTAGAATTTAAATTGAAAGACGTAACAGGTTGATTTTAAATTTCCATCTAGTCAATGTTCTTCCAAGATACTAGATGGCATTGTTTACGTAACCATTACCACAGTATACATTTACGAATCAAGTAGTAGCCATAAATAAATCAGCTTTATAGATAGTGTTCTCAAATGGACTCAAAGTTCAAGGTTTTGTCAAAGCTAAATGTTTCGCTGTCAAATAAGATGTGGCGCTGTAAAGAAAAAACTTGATAGTGCTTCCTAGTATGTCATGATTCCGAAAATGATTTTTCTAATTTTGACATGTAAAAAGTGACATTTTTCATAATGAATGTAGGTTTTGAAACCATATAGTAAGTATACTTTTCGTAACTAGCTATTTTCTTATGTAACAAGTTGCAAAAAAACCTTTCAAACCAGATTTATAAGAGGAAATCAGTTGGTATTTCTCAAACCATTTATTTAATTTATTTAATCGTATGGTACATTTTAAATATTGTATTGTGATGTAAGTGTTATGTATGGTGCCCCAGAAGATCGGTATAAACCTGTAGTGTTTTTTTTACCATGTTTAATATGATTATGTACTGCATATACATGTACGTTCAATTTAACGTTTACTCTGTTTTTGTCAAAATTAGAAAAAATCTTGTATGTAACACGAAATGATTACTGATTACATAAATAGCTATTATTGTTCGTGTTTAGTCACAATGCAGTTTACGCTGGTGTTTAAAAATTGGTTTGATAAGTTGTTTGGATTATCTTGGGTATTGTTAAATTTATAGTAGTACAGTCTGTAGTTATTAAGATTCTGTTATATTTTATGTTCTTATTTACATTCTTTAGTGTTTACACACTTAATTAATATTATTACATATGCATACTAAGGTGGGTCAGGGTTGGCATGTTTAGGTTTTAGTTGTTTTCCTAAACCTTGAAGCAAATGCTTTGCCAAGACGAACCAATCCACTATTGCACACGGTTTCGTTACCACACTATACAGGTTTATACTGATCTTCTGGGGCACCATACATAACACTTACATCACAATACAATTATTAAAATGTACCATACGAATAAATAAATATTATATTATTTTATTGGACATAGTGATTTAATTTACTTTATTTTAGTATCAGTATATTTTACTACCGGAAAAATGTAAGTTTTGATTAACTATAATTATGATGATTACTAAGAAATCTTATTTTTAAGCATCATGGGTTACGTAAAAAGCGTGTTGAAGGATATAACGTCAGTAAGGCATGGTTTTCCAAATACAAAAAGAACATGACCTGATTTCTGTACTTCTAAGAGAAAAAATATAGATCCTAATGAAGTTTATAGTTCAAAATACACTTTTGTCATCTTCATTTTAAATCGAATATATATTGGTTGTACATATTTTGTACATTGACTCATTTATTTAGTAATCATATCTACAAACTTACTTTCACTTTATTTCTATACAACTATTTTAATTTAAAAATTACTACATTCCTCATCGTTCCTTTTACTATTAATGTTTTTTAAGTGATATGTGAACAACTATATAAACCTCTAAGGGTGCTTTTAGTAATGAGAATATGAAAACTGTTCCCATAAAATCTAAATTTCCATTAAAAGTGACGAACTTTGATAAAAATGAAACATATGGTCCTATATATATGGATGAAACCAGTTGAATATTTAGTAGAGGTTCACCAAAAGAGTTGGAACAATGTTTTAAACAAAGCATAAAGAAAAAACCACTTGGAGAACATAAAGGTTTGTCCCTGATTTTATACTTACAAGTAAAATCAATTAAAATATGTTTTTAGGTTTATTGTTGTACATGCAGGAAACAGAAACGGCTTTATTTCTAATGCTTCACCTCTATTTTTATCTAAATCACCAAACGAAGATTATATATTAGACAACGCCAGTTACTATTCGACACTAAAAGAAAAAATACCCAATGC
Organism: Abscondita cerata; assembly: GCA_030710515.1. Classification (NCBI taxonomy): domain Eukaryota; kingdom Metazoa; phylum Arthropoda; class Insecta; order Coleoptera; family Lampyridae; genus Abscondita; species Abscondita cerata. The sequence goes on along the minus strand of JALBCR010003550.1, from coordinate 44,730 downwards.
TTCATCGTTGAAACAAGATTTGTGTACATTTTTATTAAAGCATAATGTAATGCTTGAACAGAAAATGTTAAATTAAAATGGCCATAAGATATTAAGATTACCTTTGTATTGTTGCCAATTTAACCCAATCGAATTAAGTTGGGCTAATTGTAAGGAGTACTACAATAAAAAAATTAGAGGGTTGAATTCACAGTACACTGACGTACATGTACGAGAAGTGTGAAAACTATCCCTTCAAAGAATAGATGGTACATAGCTACCTCAAAACTAAATGTTGAATTTAACACTAAAGTAAAATTATTTTCTTGTTTGCATACATTAATTTATCATAAGTTTAGCAACAACAACAAATATAGTTTGAAACAGCTGAACGAACTGGATTGAAATAATAAACAACAATTGACGCAGTAGGAATTATTTATTAGTTAAGTCATATGAGTGCCTGGATTGAAGCATACGATTTGTAGTGATGAGTCATAACCTAAAACTCGGTGAATCCGACTTTACTGAGCTTAGGAAGCTATAAGAATTGATTATCAATGCTATAATAAGTAATATATGGGTGTGAGTGGGATGAATTCGGCTCATATTGTTTGTAGTTATACCATGCCCTCCTTACTCACGTTAAGGCCAGGTTCAAGATTTTGATCCTTGAAAGTATTTACAAATCTTTTTGGAAACGGCTCATAACACCTTCAAATTTATAAATAACCTGCGAACAAGTTAATACTGGCTTGGTACATTTTTTTTTCAGATTTTTATCAATCGGAAATTCCCCTACTACAACTAAGTGCATCTTTTTTTGGTATAAACTTCTAGTTAAAATAATGTCAATCACACCAACCGATTCAGAATTTTCTACTTTTTACATTTTTTAATTTCTTCTTTATTTTTGCAACAGTTCACAAATTGTGTAATTAGGAGTACTTAGGCGAGCATTTTTACATAAAGTAAATGCATCGATCTTTTTTTAGTTTAAACATTTATAGAAACTTATATTGATGATATCAATCGATTCAGAATTTTCTCTCTTTCGAGTTTACTTTTTAACTTTTCAATGTTTTGTCATTTAGAAATTTTAATGTAAAAACTTTACCGAGTCGGATCATTCAAGATTACCGCCAACAACAAAAAGATAGAAGGAGATGCAAGGACGGAGCTACATCACTGTCACGTGACGCGTGGATTATGAAAAGGTTAAATTGACTCTCGAATCTGACACTGTTAACCTAAAATGCATGATAACTGTCACTGTTAACCTAAAATACATGACATGATCTTGTATATTTCCCACTTCCACGGAAAAAACTAATTTCTCGCGACGTTGAATGAATAGGTAGGAAATTTTCATGAGAGTTTTTGTTTTTATCATGAGAAAATAAGTCCTGTGATTTTATACGTTTCCTCGATGAAATTAAATTTAGGCTGTTTTAAGTGATCATCACCATTATATTTTATGTAACGTTTCCAGCATTTAAGATAATAGCTGTATTCTTTCAAACTGAATTAGTTCAGATCAGTTCACTTGAGTTCAGTTGGTTCTAATTCGGATCACTTAGGGACAGGAGTGGAGGTAAATAAATTCGTTTGAAAGAATGTGCCAGTTCAGTTTAGATCGATCGAATCAGTTTGAAAGAATACCCCTAATGAGTCAATGAATCACCTCTTTATTCTTCTTAGGATGTGGTCATTAATCAGTAGTAGGTATATTTCCAATAAAGTACTTGTGAATATAGCAATCATTTATAACAGTTTTCAAGAATTGCTAATTTGGTTTTAAAACGACATGTGTTTACTTACAAGCTTGTAGTTCATGATGTCAAGCAAATAACTCTCACTCCAAAATTGTAATCCAACAAAATTGATGTTAACTTTATAACGTCATAATTTTGTAAAATAGCGCCAATACGTATTTTGACAAACATTATCACCTGGTGCCAAGGTAATTAATAAAAAAATTTTATCAATTCAATCCAGTCGCCATTAAAGTGCACAAACATTTTACCTATTTTAACAAGACAATATGGATCAATTTAAGAATGAAACGACGCTTAATAATAAAACAAAAGTGCGTGAACTGGTACCTAATAAACAAGTTGCTTGTAGACGAAGAATACATTCGGATACAGCATTGCAGAGCACATCTTACGGAAAGGAAGCTCGAATAAAACTATTTCATCGACCACCATTAAAAGATCTGTCTGTTAATGTTTCTACAGCAGTTAGTCCGAAACAATCTACATCATATAATAGGGAAAATACATGCAGTGACGACGCAACAAAAATGCCTGTTATTTCAGGATACATTGGTAAAGTTACTGAAAAAAGGCTCAAAACCAAAAATAGCAGTACCCCTTTTCATAATTTACCAAAATCCAAAATTAGTATTGTTCAAAGAAGTTCGATTCCGGCAGTGAAAGGAAATTGTAAATTATTTGATGATTTTTCTCATAAACAAACTGATACATTAGTATTTGAAGGAGTTGTGAAACATATGAAAAAACCTGCTCGAAAAGTTAGTCTTTCAAAAAAATGTCATCCAAGGCTGAGAACAAGTAAAATTCCAACTTATATAATCTCAAGTTAATGTTTGGTTTTAGAAAATACTGAAGCTTATGTACTGGATATTTACACTTTAGAATATTTAGAGGTGAGAATTATTATATCAATTTATTTATTAATTTTTTTTCTTAAGGGCATAATTTCCTATCAATTAACAATTGATTCAAAATATGTTACAAATAAAGACTCTTTGAAGAAATATAATGACTTTAGAGCTGCTGTTATTCACGCACTTATTAAAGTAATTGTAAGGTCCGGAATAAATAAATACCATAAAGGGATACAAATATTTTTGCAGGAATACCTAGACCAACCGATTTCGATTTTATTTACATCAGTTCGTCTTTTTGACCATATTTTAAATGCTACAACTGTCCCTCTAGATATGTTTCAAATTGTAAGTTACGTTATAATGTGGATCGTTATTAAACTGGACAGCAACAATAATTTTCCGTCAGTCAGCAAACTGGTAAATGTATGTAGCAATGCATATACCGCATCTGACTTTTTGGAAATAGAAAGAAGACTTTTAAAATTTTTCGATTTTAATCTAAACATATCTGATACTACTGTGTACACAAATTTTTACATTATGAAACTGCAAGAAGCTAATAATGTATGTATGTTCAAAGTGTTTTATTAACTAATACATGTTAATTTCAGGTTCTTCCCAATGCTATAGAATATATTTTAGAATGTTACACACTCAATAGCAATTTTTCGACGATTACTCCTTCGATGGAAGCTGTGGTGCGGTTTGTTTAGCTTTAGAAATTTTAAAATTGAAATCATGGAGCACATTATCAAATACTGTTGGGTACTACAATCAGCGCGAATTGAAGACATAATGCAAGCGATGCTAGAACAAATACACAAAATTCAAGATCCACATTATAAATATCGTTATCCTTATGAAAAATACGCGATAAAAGACAAACAGCAAGTTAGCATTGTTTTATTAAACAAACTAATAGCTTCCTAATTTTTAAGTGATTTTATAATTTTGATTACGCTTTTAAAGAACATATCTTAAACTATTTATCTGTAATAAGCAACTGCCAAAGTATAATTTTAGTTAGGGTTTGTATTTTATTTAATTGTTGAACATTTTTATATTTATATCGATTTTGTAATTTTTTAGACCAAAGTAAATGCGACACAATCTATTTGCAAATTTATATTTGTTCCAATTCATTGAGAAGGGATACACACTTGTCTTTTAAAATCTTCACAGCTTCTGTAAAAATAACAACCGGCGACATTGCTCCAACTGATTCAATATTAACTAAAAATCGAGATGTAATATCACCTCGTTAGAAATTTTATGTAGAAACTTACAAATAAAATGATCTTCAATTTTAGTCATAATAACAGCGTCTTTTAAATCATCGTGCCTGAAAACGTTTCTGCTGCTGGAGTCGTATCGGGAATTATTCACCACGGCGACTTTTTTTCCACCTTTTGTATGTCTCAATCCAATGACGCCTGGAGAAAAACAACTTTGTAATCTTTCGGCTGCCTCTCCTTCAACCTCCCTGGTTAATATTATCTCTGGTAACAGTCGATAGAACGCAGTTGCTAAAATTTAATCATTCGACAACTTATTGGCTAAAAAACTTTTCGATAAACTAACCAACTGGTGAAAATTTTGCGTGATCCCTTCCTATACCTTTAACTGCCAATAATTTTAAATCCAACTCGTGTCCAGGTCGCAATTTCGCTATTAAAATGTCTTCGTGCACAGGCCCAACATCACTCTCTTTAAAAGTGTCTGACTGAGAGCCTTTCGGTATCCACTTAATTTGTTTGGAATATACTGAAAGTATCCAAAATGATATCTGTAATATTTGCAGTTATTTGTACCATTGCTATTTTTGTAGATGTCATCTATTCGAGATGAGTCTTTGTTTTCATCTTTGCTTCGAGAACATTTGATTTTTAATTCGAATTCTAACGTATCTTGGTCAGTATCTTCTGCATCTAAATAAAACATTTGCGGTTAATGGAAAATTATGACAAACATGTGGAGCATGAGGAAAAGTGGTCGAATAAGGTGCAAGGGTGCTCATTTCCTAATTGCATAACCTTACCTAGTTGTTTAAAATGAAACATCCTTGGATCAGCCTTCAGTGGAATTAAACCTAATCTATGCGCTAAAACTTCATCTTGTATAATCGAAGTGTTATTATAAATATGAACCTTTTCTATAGCAATGCTCGGAACATCACTTAGCATTAATCTACGAAACGTATTTGCAATAAACGGATGTGTACCGATCATATCAAATTCCATTTCTAAACTTTCATAACGCACTATTACGATGCGAAAAGTTTTCTTAAATTTTTTTATATTAAACGTTTCATCTAGCACGGTTGGCCCCGAAGGCAGATTCTAGAAATAATTTGGAATGAAAAAATTAAAATGTATGATATTTTACCTGTGTTATTTTATATTCCTTTAGGATTATTCTCGGTTTCTCGTCATTAATTGTATTCATTTTATTATTTAGTTACGTTTAGTTTAAATAGTTTTTGTGGTTTGAGGTTATCAACTTTTAAACATGCGGGAAGCATAAATCGAATAAAATTAGAAAACATGTACAAAACTATAAATGTTTGCACTATTTACTAATTTGTTGTTGCCTTTTTAAAACTAATTTAAATTAAACTATAGGTAATTTTGCAGCTAAAGTCAGAGGCTTGGCTAAAGTCCTTCATTGAATGCAACCATTTTTATTTATTAATTGTAAGTAATTGGCAATAAACAAACGTATTTATTTACTTTGTGCTTATTCAAATAATTTTTGGTTTAAATTTCAGCCATACCAATAACAGGCTGTAATACTAATACATTAATTTATGGAAATCTAATCAGGTTAGAAGTTTCAAAATGAAAGAAAAAATTAAAGAAGATTGTTTTTCGTGCAAAGTGATATCGATATGTACTTTCACAGGTATAGGTGGTTACTTAATCTATCTTAGTAGAAAGCAGTCCCCAGTTTCCAAGTATTCCATGGTTGCAATAGGAATAGGTAATGTTCAGGTAAAAAGTAACGTCATTATGAACAATTTAATTTCAGGTGCTGCAGGTATTGGTGTAGGTGAAATGTTCAACAAATCCATATTTTAATTACATACGCAATTGTTTCAATAAACTTTCATATGTTTTTTGAAATTACTCCTATAAGACCACAAAATTCCCATCCAGTAGTAAGAGTTTAAAGAAAAAATCGTGTTTGGAATAAATTTTCTTCCATAAATCATAAAATTAATTCTTCATCAGCATCATATGGAATAGGAAGTTTTTACAATGTAAATAATGCATTTATTATTGATATTTTACCTAAATCTATTTATTACCAATTATCCTTTACAATTGGAATAAATAATAAAGGACCTATAGGAGGCATAAATGCCCATCCATAAGTTGGCCCAACAAAAAATAATATATAGTAAATTCAAAAAATTAACGTCAACAAATTAATTTTTTCTTTAGGATGTTTCTCTAGTACTGCAATAGAATAAATAATAACTGATTTCAATTCATTAGTATATTTAATAAATTAATTAGATGTATACATATAAAACATTAATGAGAAAAAACTGCATAACATTATGCATAAATCTTTATTTACCAACTTTTCCAAGTTTCGTATCAGTTTTAGGATTCGCAGTTATACCTTGTACAGATACAATCAATTGCTCAATTTAGTTTGCAAATCTGTAAATCCTGTATATAAAGTAAACGAAGAATCTTTGCCGCTTTGTTTAATATGACATCACCTAAATCGTATCCCTTCATGGCATTTTCAAACGGAAACGGAGTACCCTAAAAATTATTATTTAAAAAAATTTTACACGAAGTACAGCGTGCGCACCTTAATTACATAGTCTTGCGGATTTTTTAGCGCATTATTATTCAGTCGATTACATATTACTTTACTAACAGCCTTAAGGGTAATTAAAGGATTCGGATGAGGCGCTATTTTCAATATGCCTGCAATTTCTTTCACACCATTTTCAAAGTCTTTACCACCAACTACAACATTAATTTGTGGTAAAGCAAACCTTGTCATACTTATAACCTACAATCAAGACGATCCAAGGGATTGTCAGCAACAACATTAGGGGTATCCAGAGATTTTGTAGCCTCATTCGTTCGCTTTTCATATTTAGATTCTATAATTGTATGGTTACAATTACTGTCACACTAAGTCACTACTTACTATTTTGTAAATATTCCCTTTCTAACGCAAAATTAATAAACCAATCTAATTCTATTAAAATATTATCCTTAACTGGGCAACACAGATCCTTCTTATATTGTTCAAAAGATTTCTTCCAGTTTGATGACTTAATATCAGTTATAGTAGAAGAATCGACTTTGTATTTTTTTATTTTATTCTCTTCTAGCCACGCAATTACTTTCCTGAATTCGGTTTCATCTAACGGAACAATTACTAATTAATGGTTATCAAAAGTGTTTTTTTTACCTTTCCCGCTAACGGTATCAGCTTGGGGATATTGAAGAGCGGATAGTTTTCGTTTAAACATTTTCAAGTTAGTAAAATGTATTAATTTATTGTAATAAAATGTTTTTTAAATGTAAAAGATCTTAACCTAAAAATATTAAAATAACGGTGTTATACACAGATGACGCCAGGTGACTTTTTATTGTATGTGTGCAAAATTGGATTACGACTTCGAGATTACAGATGTCACAAGTAATACTTTAATCGATGATTATGAATCTTATTAGTAATTACAGTATAACCAGTACTTTGTACTGCATCAATAATTTTTTTCTTCACCACTCATATTTACTATTATTTTAATTAACACTTGTCAGCTAGGATGTACTCTGTCAATCTGTGGCTATGACGTCATGCCGCGCTCGTGCGAGTGTGCTTAAATATCCTTATGTCATTCCTATCAAAATGTGATTTTTTAATAAAGTTTAGGGGAATTTAGTCATTGAGATGTTTCCGAATGTCAATAAATAATAAAACCACTGAACAAGTAAACGGTTTATATTTATATTAATATTAGTCGGTGTCAAACAATCGTCAAAACATTATAGGTTAAGGTTCTTTTTTTATATATCGACTCTCGTGTCCCGGAAGTCATGTTCTGGTGTTTCAAAACTAAAGTAAGCCTTATGCTTTTCTTTTGCAGAACATGGACAAACTTTGTAAGTCTTTCCATGCCTGAACTGATCGTGTCAATTGGTAGATCTCATTTAATATAGAAAGCGTGTGACTTTTATTCTCTCCAGTAGATTGGTCGTTTTGACGTGTTCATATTGATTGATTGATTTGAAAATTATGATCTAATCTATAACAATTCAGTCCAAACTACAAGTTTTCATTCCATTAGGAAATAATGAAATTCTTTTGATTGTATTTCTACTTTTTAGATTACGAAGTGCACGATATATACACCGTGTCCCACACAAAGGCGGTTGGATCTTTATGGAGAATAAATCAATTTCATATTTTGCAAATTTGTAAATTTACATAAAAAACTGTGCTCTTTCAAATAAAAATTTTTCATCAAATTTTGCCATGAACGACAAAGCAAGATATAATAGGTGTATTTTAGCTTGTACATTTGTCAATTCTGACAGATTTAATTTCAACCCATCCAGTTTTGTACATTTAGAGTAGACGTACGTGAATTTTTTCATGGTCCACTTTGATAAAAATTTTTTTGAATCACGGGTTATAATGATCATTGTACAACTTTCGGTAAAGTGAACATTAACTTCGTTATTTAAACGAAACACCCTATATATTATTTAAATATACTCAATATAAAATTCTATGAACGATGATACCATATATTTGCCTATTCCAAGTCTAAAGGTTTTTACGTTATTCAATTTTTCCTAAATTTTTAGTCGCCTACCTCAGGTACTATTTTAATCGGATACTTAAAATAGTACTTTTAGAAGACATGCGCATTTAAAGCGTATTTAACGTTTACATGATATTATTTTCATTTTATTTTACATTTTTTTATACCGGGAAATGAACTAAACAACATTCTTTCAAAATAATAGAATTATTGTATTAAAGAAAACAAAAGAGAATAATTTACAAACTACAGAATGTTACTTAAAACAAACCGAAATTAAACAAAACGTTCAAAATGTGTTTAATAAACTAGATGCTGAGACTACGTCAAGCAACCACTAACATACATATGTTCAAACAAAAATGTTAAAATGTTTAGAAACTAATGGGGGCCTTCTGAACACTTGTTAAAATGAGTTTGTTTTAAATTTCAGTTTGTTTTAAGTAATATTATTTAGTTAGAATGTACCTTATTTTTCTTTGCTCGCTTTAATACAATAATTCTATTATTTGAAAGATTGTATTAGTACATTTCACGTCAAATAATATCATGTAAACGTTTAATACTATAATTTCAATTGCTCTAAACTAATGCAGATAGATGCAGTATTATTTTCTGAATGAAGTGTCCTATGTTTTTCAAGTTTAAAATATCATTTTTACAACTAATTTTGTAACACCCTGTGCAACAAACGATTTAAATTTGCATGTCTATTAAAAGTAGAACTATTTTAGTACTTACAGGCGACTAAAAATTTAGAAAAAATTGAATAATGCAAAAACGGTTGACTTGGAATAGTTTACAGAATTTTATGCTAAATAGTATATACATATATAAAATTTAAATAATATACAGGGTGTCTCAGATAAGGGTGGCAATATTTCAAGGGTACATAGAGAAACTCCAGATTAGAGATTTGAGATAATAAATCTATGTCCGGAAATGCGTTGCTTCCGATATACAGGGCCTTGAAAAAATTCAAAAATTAATATGTTTTGTCTGTATTTTGAAAACGCGTTGATCGATTTTCTTAAAATTTCCAGAGTATGTCAAGCAAAGTATTGGTCATATTTATGTGCCAATCCGACTCTTCTAAAAATTTCCAGGACCGGACTTTCGGTTTTCTCACTTAGTTTTAAGAGAAAATGTAGCACTCCACTGGTTTTCCAAATATTGGAATCATTTTTCACATTCCCAATCAATTTGGAAAAGAAACGCTCTCTTGTTTTTTCTTCTCCGACGCGTCGTTTCCGCGAAAAAATAAAATCCATTTGGATGTCTTTCAAAAGAGCTCATTATCGAAAAACTTCAGGTGACAATAAAAACGTAGTGAACAATGAATATTGTCATGGCGACAACGAAAACAAAGTTAATACCGCAACTGGCAAAGGGTTTGAGTATCGTTGTCTCTTCACCTGAACTTCAAAAAACACTGACTATACAAAATTAAAAATGGATCAGTATACGAATTATGAACGGGCAGATATGCATTTAATCTACAGGAGAAGCTCGTTGCAATGTATGCCAGTCTGAAACGTAGGCTGTACTCGCAACTTTCCCAACCGCCTTTTGCCTAATCGTCAAACATTTATAAAGATTGATCGGATCTCAGAAATACTGGTGTTATGACGGTGAGTAGATAGAATTATGCATTCGACTCAAGTGAGACTTTTCTTCGAGAAAAATCTTTTATCAATTTCCTTTCAGTCAAAAAATTAACCGGCGTAATATTTTTTAGAAGAATAGAAAGTGGGACGCCCGCCTGGGCGATAGATGCCGTTCGAAAATGAGATCTTGGTATTGTCGAGGCACAACCAAACACCAGCACTCGAAAAATTGCGTCAGCTCTTGGCTGCAGCAAAGAAAAGCAGCTAATTCATCGGGTGTTGAAAAACAATTTCATCTGCATCCTTTCAAAATGTGCAAAAAGTTACAGAAATTCTTCCTGGCGATGGTCCGCGGCGGTAGTCGCGTTCTGTGAGTGGTTCCTAAATAAAACGGGACGGCTAAATCACGACTTTAAACGGCATTGATCCTAGTCACAGATGAAAAAGGATTCTCACGAGTGAGAACCTTCAATCCTAGAAACAACCATGAATGGTCAGACCAGAACCCTCACATCTCGGTTTGTAAGGGTACCAGCCAAAGTTTTCAAAGTGAATGTTTAGAAATGTATTGTGGGCAATTTCCTGATTGGACCATATCTTATTACCTGCCAAACTTAAGGAAATAATTACCTCGCATTTGTTCAAGAGTTTGCTTCAATTGGTTGAAGACGTTCCTTTGGTTGCGGCGGGATTTATGGTTCCAGCAAGATGGCTGCTTCGCACTATGCACGTGTTATTAGAAGACTATCTCTTCATGCCTGCCAGAATAAATGGATTGGGCCGGGGTGGCCCCCTCCGTGGCCAGCTAGGTCACTTGATCTGATTCCCATGGACTTTTATCTTTGGGGTGCTATGGAAAGATAATGTATGCCACTCCGGTACACTCAGAAGAAGATTTAGTTGCAAGAAATTGTGATAGCTGGTGAAACTATTAAGAAACGAACCTGGCGTCTTTGCCCGGTTCGTTTATCTTGGGTTGAACGATGTGAGAAGATGCGTCCAGGTGAAGGGAGATCCATTTCGAGCACTTAATTTGGGAAATGCTTTTTCAGTTTTGTTTTTCGTTGTCGCCATGACAATTATTCCCAGTATTCACTACATTTTATTGTGCACCTGAGTTTTTACGAAATTAACCAGGCTCTTTGAACAGACATCCAAATGGATTTCATTTTTTCCTCGGAAACATGACGCGTCGGAGAAGAAAAAACACAAGGAGGGTTTCTTTCAAATTGATTGAGGTGTGAAAAATGATTCCAATATTTGGAAAAACCAGTGGCGTGAACATTTTCTCTTAAAACTAAGTGAAGAAAAACCGAAAGTCCGGGTCCTGAAAATTTTTTAGAAAGTCGTATTGGCACATAAATTATGACCAACACTTTGCTTGACATACTCATGGAAATTTTAAGAAAATCGATCAACGCTTTTCAAAATACAGGACAAAACATATATTAATTTTGAATTTTTTTCAAAGGCCTTGTATATCGGAAGCAACGCATTTCCGGGCTTATAAATTTATTATCTCAAATCTCTGAAATCTAGAGATTTCTCTATGTGCCACTAATTGCCACCACTTATCTGAGACACCTGTATAGGGTGTTTCGTTTAAATAACAGAAAGTGAATGTCTACTACCGGTATAACCAAAAGTTGTACACATGACCATCCTATTATAGTTTTTATGTAAATCTACGAATTTCCAAAAAATTAAGTCAAGTTTAAGCTAAATGCAATTTGTATTTCATCATTCTGAGTATGAAATTATAAGGTTAATCTGAAAATTTGCTCTGAATCTCTTACCATCACAGCCATTAATTGACACTGAGTAATATGCTCCGATCGGTGGAACACACCAACCATATCCACATCCACACCAGGCTGTCTACTCTTCTATGAGTTCCAGCTATCATATGTAATCGGCGTAACAAAAAACAATCAAATAAATTATACAAACCTTTATTAATTTAAGCTGAAACCACCAACATAAATTCACTCAAAATAAATCAAATCATTTGACAATTCTTTGACCAATTGATAAACGTCGTTACTCGAAGGTGGGAAAACGATACATTTAGGTAAAAATATGTCCAAACTATCCATAGTGGAATTTATTTCAGTGACCATATTTCTGATTAAACTTCCTACACACACGTAATCTTCGGAAAAATTTTTTCTTTCCACATCCGATCTGTTACAGGTTTAACATTTTTTTCAGTCGTAGTTGCCTTTTACCCCTATTGGTGTAGCATATAGAAATCAATTATAAGCTAACAGATCACTTTAACTTTACCATTTTTCCATGCGAGGGCTATTTTTTTTTCGCCCGATAGGTTGAAAGTAAAGCTTTGGGAAAACCCACCACATGCCTTGCGTAGTGTCTCTAGAATGACCAGTCATTCGCAGTTGTCATCTCTGGTTATAGTACGTATTGAACAGTAAACATGCTTCGAAAAATAGTAGTGCCCCGACAAATATGAACCTTGTACGCCGTGACTCTTCCCAGCATCTTTGAGGGCCAATTCAAAAACAAGAGAAAGGAATGCAGCGTTTTGATACGGTCTAATTCAGATTTTGATCCTATTTTGAGGTAACAAGTAAACGTTGGCTAAGATGGCGGGAATTTGGCCACAGACCAGCATGGAGGTGGGTTTGAAAACACAAAGGCGGCTGCTTTCTGTAACAAGTTTTATTATTAATTCATAAATACATTTTTATAAATTACTTTACTTTTCTTTTATTAAACATTTTCATCTATCAAACCTAACTTGTTTTATATGTTGTCATAACTACAACCGCCAACTTATCTATCTCTATATTTGTATCACTACTAAAACTAAACAACTCCTAACACTTTTATGGCAAAGATATGGGTAATGTTCATATCTATTGTTACAAAATCTTATCGCTAATTTTTCTTATAGTATTCACAGCCACGAGATGAATAAGCAGCCGGATCAATTACACTTTTTTGAATGGTATTAGAGATTATTTATTTTAAACAATTACGTAATATAAGTCTGATAAATTCAACAATATTACGACTTTCAATAATTTATGTCAATTTTAATACGGATGATCAAGGGTTAACAAGCATTTATTGTGGTGCTGATGATTGCTAGCAATTTTCTTTGCCAAGCTACAACAGTAATCACCTTTGCTAAAATTATAACTGTATCTACAATATAATTTATTATTTTTTTGAATTAATAACAGTTTCTTCAATAAAATAGATCAGTTCAAGATGCCTGTGACAAAGAATAAAAAAATGTAGTTCTGCAATTTCTGCGTTATTAATTGAGTTTTAACCTACCCGTGTAATAAGTAAAGGGAATTAATGAGGCGCATTACCTTGAAAAATCCTGTAGTTCAAAAATAAAAAAAATTAATTAAAAATTAAAATAGTGCAACGCCGTTTTGGGCAGAACTAAGTTTAATTTTCAACATGATATTTTTATTCATGCATAATAAATAACAAACAAATTTACTAGAGTGTCAACATAACAGGTACTAAAATATTATAGTTCAAAAATAAAATATTCAAAATAATAAACTCAAATACAATTATTCGAATACAAATTCAATTCATGACAATTTTACATTCAAGAACGATTCTTATAATACTGTTAACTTTAAAAAATTAAATTAAAAAAAGTCGATGTAACAAATTGAAACTATTTCAAAATAATTAAACGTAGAGAGTTTCTGTGATGTGTCATTTTATGAGTTTTAAATAATATTGTATGTAAAATTTTACAGAACTTAAAACGTAAATTCAATATTTTTACAGTCGCATTTTGTTTATGGTGTTAATATTATTCCATCATTGATTGCAATGTCGAAAATTATGATTTTGAAAAGTTAAAGAGTTGTAAACTTTTAATCATTTACGAAAAAGTATTGAAAATTTTAAAATATTTTTATATAACAGGTTAGAAATAATCTGGAGTTATCAAATCAAATGTTACAAGTTTTAATGTTCCAAAAAATGACAAGTCAAAAATTTTCTAATGTCATAAAAATTAAACGGTCATTTATTACAAACTGTTATACAAATACAATCCCATAATTGCGATAAAAAATTGAAAATCAAAGGTTTTAAACATTAAAAAAATTCATATATAAATAGTTGAGATTTTTAATCATTCACAGAACAAGTGTTAAAAAAATTTAAGTATTTTTATATAACAGGTTAGAAATAATCGAGGTCTATAAATCCAAATGATACAAGTTTCTATGTTCTAAAAAACGACAGGTCAAAAGTTTTCAACTGTCATAAAAATTGAACAGTCATTTATTTCTAACTGTTGCAGCAACACAAGAAGAAGAATCCCAAAATTACGAAATTACAATAGTTGAAAGTCAAACATTCTAAACTTTAAAAATACTCATGTTCAAATAATTGAGATTGCAATTTTATGATAGGTGAAAAATTATCAACAGTCATAAAAATTAAGCAATCATTTATATCAAATTATTCTGTAACGAGAATAAGCGAAATCTAAATATTATAAACTTCTAAAAGTTCAGAGTTATAATTTTTACTTTGAATAAATATTAATGTTTAAATAATTAATGTTGCATTTTTATGACAGGTCAAAAATTATCAACTGTTATAAAAATGGAAGTCATTAGTTACAGACTGTCATAGAAATTGCGAGTCCTCTGGCGGCGAGTAGCCGGTATTATACTTAAGTAGCGTAGTCGCGCGAATCGCGGCGCTGTGAAAAGGAGGTTATGTTTTGGTTTTGTGTAAACTTATAAAAACATTTAAGGGGTAAGTACTTGCATTTTATTGTAATGGTTTCACTTGTGTTATTATTGTACATCGCAATTGTTTGTTCTATGGTTTGTTGTTAGTGGGGCTAAAAGGTTGGGTTCACAAAGCATAATACTGCAGGTTTTTTCTAGTATAACTTTCTTTCACCAAATAAACTGGGGCATACATTGCATATAGAACCATTCAAACGTTATTTATACTAGAAAAGGTACTGCACTAATACAAGTTCAATTGGTTAGTCGGTTAGTTAGATATTACTTTATCCCAGGACTTTTAGCCCCAAAATTTTCAAAATTGTTTAATTATGTCTGTTTTAAATATTTGTGAGTACATATTGCATTAGGAACTGTAAATTATTATCTGTTGTAGTAATATGGCAGTTAATTTGGTAAAAAGAAGGATAAGGTTGCATTTGCGAGAAGTTGGGCGATTAGTTCATTCAGGCAATTACAGCTGTTTACCAATATTATATGAATGTGAACGTAATATGGAAAGAATTAGAGCTAGATTAGATGAAGATACGTACAGAGGAATTCAAGTTTGTATAAATGAGCTGAAGAATATCTGTGATGCAAATAGTACTACATTAAATTCTGATGAATCCTATTTTGCACAAACTGAAAGGAGTGGTAATTTTAGAAATGTGTTGATTAATAATTTTTATACTGTTTCATTATAGCAAGTGGGCGCCCACGATTTAATATAACCGTTGACCAACTGAAAATGCTGTATCAGCAGGGTTATTCTGCTACAAAATGGCAAAGCATTTTAAATGCAGCACCAAAACTGTATATAGGCATTGCTATAAAATGGATTGTTTTTTAAAAAGAGATATTCTCAGATCAGTAGAGAAGATTTATATAATGTGGTACAAGCATTGCAAGAAAGATGTCCCAATGCAGGAGCAGTTGTAAGTTGAATATTAGGTTATTATTTTTCATTTTTAAATTACCATTCTTCTAGTAAGAGTTGTGTTTTATTTTAAATGGAAATTTAAATAATATTAAATGCCATTCTTTTTGAGGTATCAGTTATTATGAATTTTGACAGGGGTAGAAGCCATCATTCATGCTTCAAAAAAAATTAGTTATTGTATTTAGCTTAGCTGCATTTGGAAAATCTTTACAACTTTGCCATTTTCTCATAGCATTGTTTTTGTTGACATTTTGCTTAATTTTTTTGTAGATGATGGATGGTTACTTAAAGGCAGAAGGAGTCTATGTTCAAAGACGCAGGATAAGGAAAACTTTAAACGATGTTAATCCGATGGGTGTGGCTAAGCGTTGGAGCCAAACTATAAAACGTAGAGTCTACAAAGTTCCAACTCCAAATTCATTATGGCATATGGATGCACATATGAAACTTTCTAGGTAAGTAACTTAGTAGCAGATAACAATTACGTTTGGAATCCATAATTGAAAGTTGTTACATTTTCCTGCAATAATAATTAATGGTTTTCATTTACTATAAATATTAATCTATGATTTATATAATTATCTTTGTTTTTCTATTAATTTATATTTTTACAGATGGGGTTTTGTGACACACGGCTGTATAGATGGATACTCACGTACAATAATTTATTTATCCTGTGAAACAAATATAACAGCAAACACAGTTTTAAATTTATTTGTTCCTGCAATTAATAAATATGGCTTACCTTCGAGAGTTCGGTCCGACCATGGTTTTGAGAACTATTTTGTCGCAGTTCTAATGAATTCAATTAGAGGAGTTCGCAGAGGAAGTCATATTACAGGCAAATCAGTTCATAACCAAAGGATAGAAAGATTGTGGAGGGATGTTTTCATTCAGGTTGTTGATACATATTATAAAACTTTTTATAACATGGAAAAAGAAGGCATTTTAAATCCAGAAGATTTACTTCACCGTTATATCCTACATTTATTGTACTGCCCAATAATAAATAAACATTTAGAAGAATTCAAAAGGGCTTGGAATTACCATAAAATTCGCACTGAAGGAAACAGGTCTCCAAAAGAATTATGGATCAATGGATTTTACACAATATAAATTCGACCTATACTGCAATAACTGAATTAACCAGTAATCATTTTGTTAATATGCACCAACGATTACAAGCGGTTTATGGACAGCGTTATGGATTGCAGATTACTCCATTAGCAGAAGATATAAATAACATGCAAAATAATGTAGAAATAACCAATGAACAAGAAAATCATATTAGTGGTTTATTTAGTCGAAATGATTTATCGGATACTGATAAATTCATTTTAGGCGTAGAACATCTTTCAGGACATAATTAATGTATCTCACGTGGATGCAGCATTGTATGTTTCTTTACATTCTAGGGTTATATGAAATTTGTTATAATTTAATTTTTTTCGTTCGATATGTAAGTAGATTCTAATAAATAGTGTTTTCATTAGATTGTAAATTCACTTAAGGGCGGGATACTACCTTTCACCAATTTAGAATCCGTAAAAGCAAAATCGGTTTATTCACATGACAGTATGTAAAGTATAACTTGTAAGGGGTGCATTGCTCACAGAAATTCTCACGTGACCAGTCCTTTACACTCTGCGACTAGAAAAACCAGCGCATTAATATTGGTAGTTCTAATTTGTTCAAGTTGAAAGGGACTGCTAGTAGACAGTTTTTATCTTATCATAGTCAACCAGAGCTGGAAATGGTAAAATTGTCTCTAGCTTGTGACTGTTTATGACTAAACTAAACTATGTAGTGTTCTAAAATTCAATTTTTTAGAAAAAAAGCTTTATTGTACTGACATATAACAACAAAAATAAAACTAAACTAATAGTTAAAAACAATGCAAATTTACTTTAAGTTAATTAAGAACAGTCTAGATGAACTAAAGTTGTGTATACTGATATGAATATTCAGATCCGAGGTAAATATTCAAATTACGTTTAAATTCTTGATAGGTGTTGTAACAAATCGATAATTCCAATGTATTACTACACGTATGGCTGATAGGTCTTATCATTAGCCCTGAAATGGTTGTAAATGTAATGATGATTTCATCTGGTAAAGTATAAGATCCCGTTATAAAAAATACTAGTTGCTGTAAAGCGTCACATGACAATGACCTTATGTACATATGGAGGTAATATAAAATATTTTGTTCCTCATTAGTTAGGTCTGCTTTAAAAGGCCTTATAATTTCAATCACTTTTTCCGGTGTTAATTTCTGGTAAGATAGTAGTTTTTCACTATCTTCAAATTTAACTTACTCCAAAATATCTCATACCGTAAGGGATGAATCCCTTTCTAATTTCATCTATTAAATTGGTTGGTTTTACGATCAAATTTTCCTTCGCAATTGATAAAATTTGTTCACAAAATTCGGTGGGAGAAGGGTTTTCGTACAATTTATAACAGGTAAAAATGATATCAAATCATTCCTTTCGATCTTATCCAATTGATTAAAATCATTTAAACCTTTTTAAAAAATTCGCTTCATGAACTGTCACATATTTTAAAAAATCATCTAACAGAATTTCATCAGATATGATTGCATCAGCATTTCCCAGTTTTAATAAAAATGATTTGGAAAACCTAATTGGCAGACTTCTAGTTAGACATACACAATGGTCAAGAATTGTACCAATAGTGACGTATTTTTGCAATTCCCTACGCTGTCTGTGTAATGGCAAAATGGTATTAATACATTCTCCCCAGCAAAATAAGATTCTTCTATTTTGCTGAAGAAGATGGTATATACTTCTTTAGTAAGCCCTCCACAATCTGCTCCAGTTTCATGCTCAAATATAATTTGTGGACGTTGTGTGGGTAGGTTTTCGTCTTTATAATGTTCAAACATTTCCTGAACAACATTATCTCGATTAAATAGTAGTGTCGGCATAGTGTCTTCATTTGAAATTATTGGTATACCTAAAATCAAACCTGGGATCAGTTGCAGTATAAACTATCATATTGATTATAAAAGACATGATGCTTTAGAAATGTTTGTCCTTTTATGGCTTTTATAATCAAAATAAAAAGGAATTATGAAAGTCAGGATAGATGCATTGGGATCTGCGTCGTTTATTTAACAGCGCATGTACTTTAGAGATACTTATACACGAGCATCATATTTTCATAATTGTTAACGTCGAGAGTTGGGTTTTAAACGATCAAGAGCGAATTGAAAAGAAGCAACTCGAAGAAACGTTAAGATTTTAACGGTTCAACGACCACCAGTTCCATTAATAATTTTCAGTTTCATAAAACAATACAAAAATTACATAGTGACTGCAATCTGTTGCTTGTGTATACATACAGGATGTATTTTCAACATTTTATTAAAACTTACCAATATCGTCTGTGTCTATCTCTTCATCAGAACTAAGAATTACGTTGCCCACTGTTACTGTTGTACCAGGTGTCGTACTTTGAATAGAAGCAGTTGCATCAACTCTAACACGTGAGGTTGAAGCAACATCAATCTGAGAACAAAAGCTTTGTTAACGAATCTAAGCACTACACCAACTTTTAAAGTTGTGGCCCCTATCAAGTGATAAAATGTGTAGGAATTTAATTAGTATTTGTATGATTTAAATCACGTCAATGATTCTACCCCAGCGTTTCTCAAACTATGGATTGCGACCCAAATGTTGGTCGCGTTAAAAAATTATTTTGTCCCGTATGAAGCTGTGCGAAATCCAGTTGTACTACAATTTCTAAAGCTTATAATTAATTTGGGTCGCGCGGTATTCAAACATAAAGATGTTGGCACGCTAGTCGAAAGTTTGAGAAACGCTGTTCTACTCTATGGGTTCATTACTGTTAATTAAAGATTTACCTCTAGTCACTGCTGACATTTCCAATAAGAAATACATGTGTTTATGCCATTGATCGACTTTGATTTTTGTAATTGAACACAGGGATAAAGTCGTGTCCGTTAATGAGCATGCCTGCGTTTATGTCATTAAATAAACGCGTTTAAATTTTTGATAAAATCTGTTTTAATTATTTGAATTTTCTCTTCTTTCAATACAAAGTGAGCGATTCGTTGCAATAACAGTTATTTGTGTAATTAGTGCAACAGATATGCTTTTGAACATGTTGCACACAACATTTTTTCTACGATATAATTATTTTTGCATTTATTTAGAAATTTTATTTTAACGACAACATAAACATGATAAACTAAACTTTTATAGAACTAGTCTACTTTTTTTTAAATTAATTTCAATTTTAATTTCGCAATTAGATTAATTTGTAATAATAATTGAAAAGTTTTCACTTCCAGTAAATGTTTGAATTTTGTTTTTAGTGAAGGTCTCAGGTTCTTCACTTAAAACAAAAAAAAAACAATATTCTCTACCTCATTTCTCTAGCTAACCATTCAATACCAGGCAAGTGATGCAACTTATTATTTAATGTAATCCACGAAACAGAATTTCTCTGGTAAGTTTGGTTGTTATTTGCTATCTGTAATCTGATCTAGGTATTTTTTGCACTAGTGCAAAAAGTTAAACTTTGGTACGGTAGGATCGTAGAAAAAATTTTTTATTTTAAAGTATTTAAATATTGACATAAATCATGCATGATATTATTTCTATGTTCAATTTGGAGAAGTAGAAATGTATTAAGACATATACATATTGGGTGTAGAGCTAAAATGGAGTCAAACTTAATAGAGTACTTAAATAACGAATTAAATTGCATATGCAACTAGATGCAGATAATAAATTAATTTTGCTACATCCAAACTAGACAAAAACTATGTCTGATATTTGTTTTATTAACCATTCTTGTATAAAAATATTTGTTTTATTTTAATCACTTACGTTGTTGTATTGAATACGGCTATTTCCTCTGATATGAACATTTCTCCTCACTCTGGCATTGGCTGATCTTTCTGGAGTAATCGTTGCTATTAATGATAAAGTATAAAAAATAATACAATTTTAGTAGAAAATATTCTTACAATTTGTTTCTCTTTCCTCTCGCCTTGCAGGTACAATATTTGTAGTTGCTGAATCGGGTAAATCCCTATTTGGCATAATAATAAGGACCCCTTGGCCAGCTGCCTCCTTTAGTTGTTCAGCCGTTTGTATTGAATTTGCATCAAGTTTTATTATTCTTCTTTGTCTATTACAAATACAAAATTTAAAACCTGTCAATCGCAAAGGTGCTTCAGGAAAAATTGAACAAATGTACTCTTCCAATTCTGCCATTTGCCACTGCCTGTTAATTGCCACTTCTTCCTTTGCATACCCTGCAATACAAGACAAAATAAAAACACAGATACAAATTGTTTTAAAAAAGTATAAACCTACTAGATTAAACAGTATGAAGTGACATTTTCTATTTTAGTGTAGTGAATGCTACAGTGCAGTCACTGTCAAAAGTACACATTGATTCATAGATTAAATACATATATTTTAATAATTCATAAATTTCGATTCTGCGCTGTTAAGAAATGGTGAAACATGTAAATAATAGCGTCTAATAACTCGGTATTTCCCTAAAAATCTTATCCGTCCGACGAAAATTCGATTATGAGCAATGTATACTTTTGACAGTGAATGCACTCTAACAGGCATAATCATCAAACAAACATGACGTGATATATTATACTGTAAATGAGACTGGTCATAACCTTCTTACTTAAAATTAACACCTATGACTTTAAACCAGGATAATTAAAACTTATCAAACGATCCACATGTTCGCCATGGCAATCATAGTAGTAACTAAATTGATAAGAATATTTTATTAGCTACTCAATCATACAATCCTATTCTACTTGAGTAACATTACTAAAAAGAACTTACCATATCCTGATGCTGATAGAAATTCGATTTCTGACGTAGTAGGAAAAAAGTCTGCATTAGCTCTTTTTAATAGTAAAATCTTCTTTTTCCATAAGTCTTTTTTTTCTTCCACTTGAACTTGCAGCTCTTCTAAATGACCTCCTAGTTTGTTGAACGACCCTGCTGAAATCATCATCATCCGAATCACTTTGAAGCAAGTTAACGGCATTACTTATTGCAGCCATAGCCCTTTGTTCTGCCATAGCCTAAAACTTATTTAATCTTATATCAATCAATCATAGTAAAACAGGATAACTGCAGCGTTTTAATTATGAATTAGAAAAAACACCAAACAAACTGCAGTTCTTATTCTATAAAAAGAAACATATTTAGATAACAATTTTAAAGTTATGTACAAGTTTCATACTGTAGATGCTAGCTCAATCGGAAGGGTTAAGAATTATGTGTCATTTATATGTATTACTATTTTGACCTAAGGTACTACTTAATTACAGAACGCATTCTTTCTGACAAGGCAATGATACATTGGAACGGTATGGTAAAGTCAAACAGAATATATTATACGTAGAAACTTGAAAAGGTAAAAATTTACTTGAATCAACTTTGTGCAAGAACAATACACGAATAGGGAATGCGATTACAATAAAAAAATTAAAGCATTATAATAAAATCCTACTACTTACCTTTTAACAGTTTACACGTTTACACAAAACCATTACAAAACCAAAACCTTTGTTTTGTCTTAGACCAAACTCAATACATAACCTTTTCAGCAGATTTACCGCGCCGCGATTCGCGCGACTACGCTACTTAAGTATAATACCGGCTACTCGCCGCCAGAGGACTCGCAATTTCTATGACAGTCTGTAACTAATGACTTCCATTTTTATAACAGTTGATAATTTTGACCTGTCATAAAAATGCAACATTAATTATTTAAACATTAATATTTATTCAAAGTAAAAATTATAACTCTGAACTTTTAGAAGTTTATAATATTTAGATTTCGCTTATTCTCGTTACAGAATAATTTGATATAAATGATTGCTTAATTTTTATGACTGTTGATAATTTTTCACCTATCATAAAATTGCAATCTCAATTATTTGAACATGAGTATTTTTAAAGTTTAGAATGTTTGACTTTCAACTATTGTAATTTCGTAATTTTGGGATTCTTCTTCTTGTGTTGCTGTAACAGTTAGAAATAAATGACTGTTCAATTTTTATGACAGTTGAAAACTTTTGACCTGTCGTTTTTAGAACATAGAAACTTGTATCATTTGGATTTATAGACCTCGATTATTTCTAACCTGTTATATAAAAATACTTAAATTTTTTTAACACTTGTTCTGTGAATGATTAAAAATCTCAACTATTTATATATGAATTTTTTTTAATGTTTAAAACCTTTGATTTTCAATTTTTTTATCGCAATTATGGGATTGTATTTGTATAACAGTTTGTAATAAATGACCGTTTAATTTTTATGACATTAGAAAATTTTTGACTTGTCATTTTTTGGAACATTAAAACTTGTAACATTTGATTTGATAACTCCAGATTATTTCTAACCTGTTATATAAAAATATTTTAAAATTTTCAATACTTTTTCGTAAATGATTAAAAGTTTACAACTCTTTAACTTTTCAAAAATCATAATTTTCGACATTGCAATCAATGATGGAATAATATTAACACCATAAACAAAATGCGACTGTAAAAATATTGAATTTACGTTTTAAGTTCTGTAAAATTTTACATACAATATTATTTAAAACTCATAAAATGACACATCACAGAAACTCTCTACGTTTAATTATTTTTGAAATAGTTTCAATTTGTTACATCGACTTTTTTTTAATTTAATTTTTTAAAGTTAACAGTATTATAAGAATCGTTCTTGAATGTAAAATTGTCATGAATTGAATTTGTATTCGAATAATTGTATTTGAGTTTATTATTTTGAATATTTTATTTTTGAACTATAATATTTTAGTACCTGTTATGTTGACACTCTAGTAAATTTGTTTGTTATTTATTATACATAAATAACAATATATGTGAAAATTAAACTTAGTTCTGCCCAAAATGGGTTGCACATTTAATTTTAATTTTTAACTAATTCGCTCTCATTAATTTTCACTAAGCAACTGTCCAATGTGAAAAAAATTCAATTTTAAAAATTTCTATTAATCTTTAACGACGTCAATAACATTAAGTGTATCTTTTAAGAACACAATTTTAACTAAGTCAGAATTTGGACTTATCAATCTTTTATGTATTCTGCATTAGTAACTCTATTTAAAATATTAAATAAGAGAAGACTTAATATGCAGATAATTTGCAACCAAAATTTTACAAGTTAAAAAACTTCAAACTGAATTTAAATTCGAATAATTTTATTTTAGTTTAATGTTGTGCATCTTTGATTTTTGAGTATTAAGATTTTAGTACTCTTTATTTAACATACTATAAAAAATTTTATCTTTTTATAACAAAAAAAAAAAAATATATATGGGGTTAAACAGGGTGTTTGTACAAAAGGCCTTAAAAAATTTTAAAAAAAAAAATGTAAAAGGGGAGCCTCTCCCTTGGGAAATTATTAGTTAGATATTGAAAGTTTCCTTGTAATGACCAACTTGGTGACCAAGGACTTTTGTTAGAACACCCTGTATTATACAAACGCTACACTACAAAGGTAAATTAAACCACAGTATGTATACACTGTGTTGAAACATACCACTATAAAGTAACTACTTAAGCTTTCAAACAAATAATAACACTCCGTATTTCCTATTAAGATTTTGAAATGGTGACTACCTCTGCTCTAGGATGATTTATTATCGTATTGTAGTCAGAACCAAATTTTGTCTCTTTTCTATTAAAATTTAATTCATCTGGTTTTCTCGTAATTTGGTCAGTATTTTTTAGTTTGAACACCCTGTATAATGTATTGTACATTCAGCAGTGACCAAGCACGCCAACATCCGTTTCTTTCAATATTGATGTTGAACATTGATTGTGAAGATTGATATATGTTAAAAAGAATTGAAGATTATCTGTAAATTAAAGTTATTGAAGTTTTTACACTATGTATTTTTAAAGGTAATTTACAGAAAACTCGATAAAAGTATGTATGTTTGGCGTTTTACATATAAATGTCAAAAATGTGTTCTATAATTATTTTACAACATAACTAATGCTAAAAGAGTAATTTGATTTGCCTCCGACTGTTCTTGTAACATCTTCGGTATATAAAAATGTATGAAATTCAATATTAATACATATTTTAATTATCTATCGTTTTTCATGTAGCATATTCTGCTTAAAATAATTTGAAAGACAAATATTTGAGAATTTGCATTTACTTATATTATTATATTATTCATAGTAGTTTTTTTACTTTATTTATTTTACTCTTAACTTCCTTTAACGATGATATCCCAAAATTTCAATAAAATTTTGCAATAAATCTATTTTGGCTGCACTAACAATAAGATATTCATAAAAGGATATATGTATACAGGGTGAATCACCATCAACGGGACAGATTTATCGCAAAACAGTAAATGTTTTACAAGTTTTGTTATTTTAGTACCTTTCAGGTTGATAAATTTTACTTTTTAAATTATTTCGAAATAGTTATGTTTTTCTTGCGTTTTTGATTGCCTGTAAAAATAAGAAGTACTTTTATAAGGTTTCCTGTACCTAAATACAGAGCGTTCTAAGTTACGTCAACTTTTCTTAAAATATGGAGTATTAAAAAATATATATCTTCTAATCCAACAAATCATAACAAATTTACTTTTACGTCTTAATAGTTGCATATTAGATTAATATATTCAATCAGCAAATATTAAACATCTCTTTACAGGGTGTTCAGAATTTACAGATTAATAATTGGATCATTCAATATGTAATATGAGCCTTATTTTAAATAGAACACCCTGTATTTTATTATTTCATAGTGTTAACAAAAGTCCTCTTTCGAATGATATAAGGGTTACAGATTTTACGCAATTTACAATTTTCTTAAAATTAATGGTAGCGAGAGATTTTAAAACAAAAATACATACGTAATCTAATCGGTTAATATCATTTTAAGTCCATAAATAAAAATTTAAACGGTCATCATAATCGTTTTCTGTCAAATGCTGATGTAGCGAATGTGATACAGATGATAGTGGATTTTCTTAACCATTCTTCTCACACTCGTTTGACTGATCCCTAAATTATCCAAAAACATGTAGTACTTGTATAAGGGTTTTCATTGACAGTTGCGACACTTTTCATAATGCGAGAGATTTTAAAACAAAAATGCATACGTAATTCAATTAGTTAAGAACATTTTAAGAGATTACAGTCTGATAATCACATGAGTTACAAAAATCATTTTTCGTTACATACAATATTTAAAAAATCAGTTAAAAAAGGAATTAAACCTATTTCGAATTCAAATTCTAATCGGGTGTGACCGATGTTACCGTTACGATTTTCAAAACAAATGTCGAAACAAACTCACAACCCAACCTGCAAAAGTACGTCGACAGGACATAACTTTTAGTCATTTATGACTACAGAGAGGTCCTAAAATCCGGTCATAAAGACGATGAATAAATGACGTGTGAATATCGCAGCGTAAATGACGTCATTCTGTGACGTATATAAATGGTTATTTGTATGACGTTTCTGTAACGTGAATTTTATTCTTTATTATGACGTCATAACTTTGGCAGTCGGAAGTGGAGAATAATACGCATTTGGTAGTGATTAACATTATATTAAACACAATAAAAACAAACCTCACTTAGAGAAAAAACAAACAAGTAAACTTAATATCTACAAGTACAGACAAAAACATTTGAGCCCACATATTGCGCAATCGGCCATTGTGTGCGGCCTTCTACAAGTTAAATAATATAAATATCAATTTTACATTTACTTTTAATAACAACAATAAAAATAACAAAATGAAAAAATAAATAACTAAGATAAAAATGTATACCAAATATACCTAAGATATGTATTATTGGAAACGAAATCAATCATCTTTAGTTGAAGGGAATAATATGCACTTACATATTATTTTATCAATTGACCATAGTTCTACTGTATTTATCTTTCTGATAATAGTAATGTTCAGATATTTTGATTCGATATGATATTCATAAAGAGAACACAAGAAAATACATTTGTTTCCAATAATAAACAGATTTCCATTCTTGTTTCTTACAATATTTATTACTTCCATTACATGTGCTGCATTGCAGAATTTTTCACTAAACAGTAGCTATCTGATCTACTGTGAGAATTAGTACATAAAATATCACTGCTGTGGAAAAGAAGTTTTTAAATTGCACACTTCGTCAATATTATCAGTCAGATCAGTCAGGAAACGGGTTCGTATTAGATGATACTACGTATGTTTAAATTGTTGATTTCGCTTACCCGTCGGAATATTTGTTCTAGAGGTTTACTAGCAGACTTAACCATTTGTTTCAATTTACCTAGGTAGTTTTCTAAAGGGAAAGTGGAAGAAGTTGTCTAAAGCACCATACAACTCAACATCGTCCGTAGGATGTCACAAAATGTGTATATTATATATTAAAAATAGCACTCTGTACAACTTTTCACAGTGATTCACAAATATCAACAACAGCTCATTTGGTAACTTTAAACCAAATTTTTAATATGACTGTCTAAAACAAGTATGCTTATTGCAGAATCAAGAAGTAAAAAGTTTTCATAAACATGTATTTTTAAGAACGACGAGACCTACATATAGTAAAATGTTCGATATTCAGTAGTCTTCCAACGAGGTAAATCTGACAGATTTCTTGGTTTTCTGTTGAATTCAACAGGTATATACTTTAAAATTCAATAACAGTTCAGAAATATTCTGAGTTAAATTTCTAGGTAATCTAGTTTTCAGTCGACCACTAATCCAAATGTTTAATAATTTTCGAACCACACCAAGGCAACTGTTGTGCATATAATCAATTGTAAACTTCAAAACTAAACCTATATTCAATTTTAACAAAGGAGATTCACCAATACGATGGTCCTCGTCTTCTTGTAAAAGAAAAGATGTCTGTTCTTTACAAGCATAAGTACTCTTAAAATTACTCGTCCATCAACATAGTCTCCATGTTCAGTGCATTTTCGCAGCTGGAGTATCGAATGGGATTTTATACATTTTAAATATGCCCGGGCAGGAGCATCGCAAACAGGCTTTGAATATCGATAAAGTATTTTTTATTCCGATAATGTAAACCTTCCTTTAATAAAGTTAAAAGTTCTTCCACAAAATCATGTAAAAACAATTGTAAAGGAACCGGCTAGACGAACCACAAAATATTCCTATTAAAAATGAGTGACACTTTATGTTTTTATCCGGCCTAAAATTGTTGCCCAGAATTAAACAGATAAACTATTAAAGAGTGGTAAACCATCTATTTAAAACTGATGCTTAATCTGTTTGTTGTTATTTTGTATTAGATAAAAATAAGATTAGATTTCTTTGAACTACCAAGATGACAGTATTCCTCATTTTGTAAGGATTTCTTAATTAGTTTTGTTGGAGTCTGTAAAAATGTTTTATAATCCAAAGGTAACTCGGGATGATCTGGTGAAAGAGCATGATGCAAATCTGTTAGTGCAGAACGGGAAATATTATGTTGAATAACTGCCCAATGTTGCAATCTTCTAACTAATGTGTCAGAATTTTGATGATCAACATTTTTGCTATACAAACAGTGATGAATCCTCACTATTTTCCAAAACTATGTTGAACAGGCTTTACTTCAGAAGAAGCATGAAAGTGAAGGGCAGTTGAAGATTCAAGAAGAATTCATTGCAGACAGTTTGTGGGTGCAACAGTTCATCATCCATATGTACATAATTGGTATTATTTTTTAATTGCTTTCTCTTTATGTCTAATATTAATTGCTCAAGAGCAGCACGCTTATTTCTTAAAACTGACGTTTCCCAACAATGTGATTTGATTTCGTTTCCATATATTATTTAGCATGCAACTGTGGAAGATGAAATTTAAATATACTACCGCGTTTCTCCTTGAGCGTACGTTGCGGAGCATGCTTCAACCATATCTTCACCAAATCCTCTATTTGCTTTACTGTTACATGTGAAAAACTTGTTTTAACGGCATCTGCAATTGTGAAGTCATTTTTATGCATTTCATAAAAATCCAATATTAAAATACTTACTGACAATTACATTTTGTAACTGTAATTCTGAAAACGCTTTCTTTGCTGAACGTTTTCCATAAAAGTTATATTTTGTAGCCAATACATTAGTCAATAAACATTTTAAAATTCTGTTTGTTAACCCTGTGACATCCTTCCCACCTAATGATGAAAGGTAGAAGGCCTACAAAATACAAACATTTCAAAAGTCTTTAATAACAATTTATGGGCTGTTAACTTTTGCAATAGGTAACTCAAGGTCACAAAATAAATCTACAAAGTAACACTATACTATAAACAATTTTGTCTTATTTACCAAATGCAGCACCTTTATTCGTAGCAAGATAAGTTTCCAGCGTATCAAGATCGCTTTCAGTTGTAATAAGAAGTTGAACTGGTGGTTCTGGCAATTTGTGTATTGTCTTGGCACCTTTGGTAAATATTCTGCTAAATATTTCAGTATTTCCTTATTTTGCTCTTGAATAACCACTAAAGTATTCAGAACTGCTTCCTCAAAAGCTGTAATAAGGTACACCGTATATTATGTTAAACAGATAATTTAAATTATACCTGTTCTAGTTGAATTTAATGTGTATTTGCAGCTTCTCATAATTACTTAAGAATGATAACGGAGTGACGAAGTTGATCCTTAAAACGTAAGAAAAATATGCAGCTATTCACAAAATATATATCTTACTAGTACTAGTAGTATATGAAGTTGAGCAGTAGGTAAACACTTTCGGTCCTTCTTCAAAATTTTGAGAAGTAGATATTCTAAAGTGAAAGCAAAATTAACTTATAAAAATTTCAAAAGTTAAAAATCTAGAAACTTACCAAAGAAATAAGAATTAAAATGTTGTGGTTTTGGAGGTCTTGATAAGGAAGTTGATGTATTCTCATGTTCACAGTTTCATCGTCACTGTCACTACACCATGAGATCGGCGAGGCCGCCGACGTTTGCTAACATTTATTGTAAAGAGATGTTTCATGTTTAATTATGGAATATATTAATCTAATATCCAACTATTTAGATGTAAAGTAAATTTGTTATGATTTGTTGGATTAGAAGATATTGAATTTTTTAATACTCCATATTTTAAGAAAAGTTGACGTAACTCAGAACTTGTACTGTTTTGCTATAAATCTCCGTGATTCACCCGTATATGTTTAGATGATTGTTAACATATCAACAACGGAAACCTATTGGAAGAAAATAATGCAACATGCAACAATGTAGTAATTTAATTTTAAGTTTTACGCACACTTACTTTATCAAATTCGTTTTTTTTTATCTACTTATTGAATTTTTTAAAAAAAAACAATTTTACGTCACGCAGAACTTTTGAAAGTTGCAGAATAGACATTATTGAATTTAACTACTCTAATTGCCGAGAAAAAATGTTAAATTTTTTTAATGTTATTGAGAACCGTCGCAATAATTCCTCAGATTTTTCCCCCCCTGATTACCAATTTAGAATTTCACAATTCTGAAATTACAAAATGCCACGTTCTCACTTTTGGGATTAAAAATATTCTGGCAGCCTTTTAGGCCTATGCGATTTAAATGAATTACTTTCTAGCTCTACAGATACAAAATTCTTGTGACATTAGTGCACGATATGCCTAAAGTAATCGCGGTGGCAGATAATGATTATTTGTGTATTAAAATATTTATTTCAAACCTATTTGGTCGTAGAGAAACTCATTTCCGTCGAATTTTTTATTCTAACTTTGTTACAGAGTATACTTTATTATACATTTTTGTGTGCATTTTAAGTGACTTTCAATTTAATTAATTACCGAGAAATGGTGATCACATATCATTATTTGTTGTAATAAACATCTTCAAGAATATTAATTACTCAAAAGAAGATATGGTAAATTACATAGTCTACAACTGGTGTTTGAACAATTTTTTTAGAACGCATCGTTTTCCTTTTCATTCTTTCAAGCCAACGAGGTTCTGAATATAAAATGCTTAAATGGATCCCATTAACGCACTAATAGCAAACTATTTGCAATTTGTTTTGAAAAATATTTTGCATAAACTTGCCAAATTTGACAAATAATCAAAGCTGACTATCACTTCAAATTTTTGTATACTTATTTATTTAAAAACATAATCTCAAAATCTACCCTCGCGAATTCATTATTTATTAAAGTTAACAAATCTGTTGATCACTTTATTAGTTCTATTAATAGCACACAGCCAACATATTTATTAACAAAAATTCACATGTTACGTTTCACAAATCAATTGTTAATTTTTATTAATGAATAAAATTATATGCCCACTAATCCTTAACCGGTCGACAACGCGTGCAATAATTCACAGCAGTCGACAAAATTTATCCCATATTATTTATACACTTTTAAATGTAACGAAACATTTATAGAAAAATTACAATCAGTGCGCGGCAGATTAAAATGCATAAATGATCATACGCCTTGCTGGGTTACGGCAGCAAGTCACAATATTACATCGAATGTCACAATGTTGGTTGGGCATTGGTTGCATTAAAAAAGAATAAAGTATTTTAATCTGTTGGTACCGCGAACTCAGAAAATAAAATTATTCAAATTTTATGGCGCTTCAAACATTTAATTGTCAAACATACACGAACAAAAAAAATGGAACATAAAAAGATACACAGTAGTTGTAAGTAATAAGTAACAAAAGTGATCCGTAGTATATAGTAATTATATGTATAGTGGGAAAGTAAATAATTTTCTTTTATTTGTGTGAGCACACAAAGTCCAAATAACAATTTTGTTCCTACTTATAATTATTCAGATTGATATGTTATCTTCCATTCAACGGTCAATGCCTATAATGAAATATAGATGTAAAATGTTTATTTTTGTAGCATTTACGAAACCATTTACTACTAAGTTATTTAAGATATTAAATAATAATGATAAGTCAGTATTACCACCATATGGACAGTTATCATATACTCAGATTCATCAAAATATATATATTTGTAGAAATCTGTATTATAGCCGATGCCTAGTGTGAACTTTTCAACATTATGTTATGTGTAAAAGCTAAGCCCATTTTAACGCAATATTTCAAATTCTTGCTAATCTAATAAAATAAAACAGCAATTTCGCCTTGTTGGGCTCACCATCTATCAGTGTAAATTGCCTTGAACGCAAACCTAAAAAATTACCGGTATTTTGAAGAATTTGAAATATTGAGTTAAAATTGCGCTTAGCTTATTTAAAAGTACACAGACAGCATCTTACATGTACAGATTTCTACAAAATTATTTAATATTAATAACAATTTATTGCAAAATAAGGAATACCGCTGCATAAAAGTAGTCCATACGGCTCAAAAGTGACATATTGACAGCTTTACACTGTCAATTACACAAAATTAATAGAGCGGCCTACGCATGACCGAAATAAAGAACTATCACGGCGTAATAACCACTTTTAGCTTATAACCTAACTTTTGGTGGCACAGTTCATATGATATGTAATTTTAATAGTTTTTATAACTTTTCAATTTCAAATCTTTAAAATTCGGCATAATTATTCCATTTCTTTTGCGATAAGTTGGCAATAATATTTAAATGATGTATTGCTGAGATGCGAAAAACGAATAATTTTAGAGACATATGAATGCACTTCAGATTAAAACAGGTTGAAAATGCAAGGCATTGTCGCAACTTGAACTTCGTATTATAAATATGGAAAGAATGGCAAAAGTTATAATTAGCGCCAATAGAACGTCATTGCTAACTTTATTATCAAATATGTGCCACACATTGATTTTAGGACATATTTGGATTTTTGAAATAAACAATTTCCCGAGGGCATCAGGTATCTGTGGCTTGATTTTATAGAGGGATAGGATATTTCAACTCAGCTATGCCAGAGTCTAAATATAGGCCACACATTGATTTTTGACGTATTTGAAATTTTAATTTTCGACGGAATATCGCGGGGAGATCATGTCCCCGTTGCCCGTTACAATGCATCAAAACTTAGCTTTGGACACCAAGTTGAATCGATTGATGTATCACACAATGATGTCCGACCATTAGAAATCGGACCGGACGCACACACTTACACACGGTTGACAAATCGATTTCATAAAGTTCGTTGAAAATAGGTTTTAAACTTGTCAAAGTTTCATAGATGCGAAATAGTAAAATTTCATTTCAAGCTTAATAAACGCTTCAACGTATGAAAATGACTTAACGGTGAAAAGGGTTTGTAGTCAATCATCAGGTGGCGTAAGATTATCTTCGCCCTTATAGATCTGACTAATTCTATGTTGTGATGCTAGAAATGTTACATAAACGTTTATAGGGCTATAATTTATGTTTGCATGTTAGATATACTAACACCGTTTCTCTTTCCAGCTTTCATAAAAATTAGTTCGAATGGGAGGAAATTATTTTCTAAATAAAACCAAAGAAAGTATTAATAGAGTTGAAAACTGCCAATTTAGAACAATCAAGGGAGAGAAAAAGAAAAAGAAATTTTAAATAGTAAAATAAATTATGTCGAAAACTTCATATTTCCGGTGATGGTCAATGTTAAATTTGCTTACTTTTCAGACTACAAATTTTTCTTAACAAAACTTCTTCAAATTACATGAAAAAAACTTTTAGTAACTATTCTTCGCAAATGCTTTATGGTTCTACAAATATAGTAATAACGTAGTACCTACGTACATAAATAGACATTAAAACTTACATAACTTCATATAATGATGAGTTAGAGTTTGAATATAAATTATTAATAGGGTTGTTAATGAATACTCTTGTTAATATGACATTTGAAAAACAATTTGAGCAAAATTTTTAATTGATGCAATTTGCAATAAATACTAAAGTAAACGTTGTAGAACAAAGATACACATTGAACTTTTCCCAACATTTTATTTAATTAATTTTGTGAACATAAAGATTTTAGATACAATAAACACAATTAACATGCCGTTGATGTTATTAGTTTGTTGCTTAATTCAGAGTGCTTATATGTCCTTGGATGTTTTATTCTTACAGTATATCTTCAAATAATTTAACAAAATAAAATAAACAAATAATTTTCCGTGATAAAATTATTTTAGACCAGAAAAATTAACCTTATGTAAGGATGGCCTTTACTTTCAACGATAAATTTTACAACAAATTGACAACATGTACTACATCGACAGACATTTAAAACTAGTAACTAACATCACAACGAAACCCGCCAACGTTGCCGGATTGTCTTTTAACTTACGCTGTTGCCAGCTTCTCTTTAATATGTTAAAAATAATATGCTTACAACTCGGCCGACCTGACACTTTGATCGACCCGATCAAATTCAGATGTGGTTGTGGAGGGATTGTTTTTAGACCACGGTTTTAAACGTGACGCGTCAAAAACACCTTCAAATGGTATTTGGGTAATCTGGTATCCTCGACATCCTTCACAACATATCTGTCATTTCCTAAAACTTTGTGAATTACATATGGTCCCTAACACCTTTTGGTAACAACTTCTTATTTATACCAGGCGCATTTACAGTGTTTGTTATTACCACATAATCTCCTATCTTATGCAACTTGCCGCTTTACAACCTAAATTGTAGTAACGCATATTATAATTTTGAGAATGTTCAATTTGCGCAACCGCATTTGCCCTACCTCTTTATAAATCATTATCAATATCATCTACTAAAAAATTCTCTTAGTGCATCATGATTTCTCCTCGTTGATTGATGCCCAAAAGTAAACGATACGGCGTATTCCTGTGGCCTTACTAACAGTGTTATTAATGTAAAATTCAACGTTGTGCAAAACTTCATCCCATCGGTTAGGAGAAGGACAGACTTTAGCTATCATAGGAGTCAAAACGCGGTTCCCTCTTTCTGCCTGCCCGTTCGCACGAGGGGTGCCGGTCGCAACCTTTATATGCTGTACATTGTTGAATTCTAACATTTCACTGAACTCCGTCCAAGTAAACGCAGTACCTCTATCAGATATAACGCGCTTAGGAATACTATAAATACGAAATAATTCCTCATGTATTTGATTACTTCCACTAGCCCCTACCGTTTTGCATGCGTGCAACCTTACAAATGCGTTAATACAACGCATCAATAACTACGAGTATATGTCTGAAATTTCTATTAGTTTTTCCATAGGCCCTAAATGATCAATATACAAAGTATCGGATGGAATACTACCCTTGGGTATACTATGTAGAAACCCCTCTCTTTACCGCTTCTTGAGGAATACATTATACATTTTAAGCAATTACTAATGAAATCTTTACAATTTTTGAACGCAATTTTGGGAACCAATAGCTACGCATTATCAACTCTAATGTTTTCAAGTCCGACGCTGACCCATGTTTGTATGATACTTATACAAAATGTCAGATTCCATAACTCGAGGCACATAAAATAATAATTGGCTGTCATATTTCCTATAAACTAAACCGTTCTTTAACTCGTATTTTGAACTTTCGCTAATTTCTAATTGCTCGCGGATTATTCGGATCTCGTCGTCGGCGTTTTGTTTAACTGATAAGGTAAGCTCTAACGGATTATCTTGTATTAGTAAAATTTCCGGGATACGACTTAGAGTATCTACGTGTGTCATTCGCGAACCAGCTCGGTGACGAATACTGTAATTAAAATCATGTAAAAATAAAACCCATCTCATTATTCGGGGCGCTACATCACGTTTTGCAAGGGTTAAAGTAATACTACTACAGTCCGTGATGATGGTGAAATGAATTCCCCATAAGTACATCTCGAAACGTCTAATCGCGTATACAATCGCCAAACATTCCAATTCATAACTATGATATCGACTCTCTAATTCGGTGGAACGTTTACTAAAATAGCTAATTGGGTGGAAATTACCATCTGACTGTTTCTGAAGCAATATACAACCGTACCCGTGTGAACTCGCGTCACAATGCAACTCGGTTTCAGCCAACACGGAATATATGGCCAAGACTGGCGCCTTAATTAAACATTCTTTAATACATTCCATCGCTCGTAATTCTTCCGACCCAAAGTCAAATTTAATACCCTTTCTAATCAAATTAAAAAGTGGTCTCGCTATAAGTGAATAATCTTGTATAAATCTACGAAAATATCCGCTCAACCCTAAAAAACTATGCAATTCTCGTATCTCTAGGCACTGGGTAATTAACTACAGCTTTTACATTCTCAGGATTTGGAGCAACACCATCCCCAGATATCTCATACCCTAAGTAATTAATTTTGTTTTCAAATAACTGCACTTTTCGGTTCGCAATTCCAAAGAATTTTCAACTAGTAAGTTAAATACCTTTTTAGTATGACCAAATTTTGATAGATAGTTTCTGTGGCTACCATAATATCATCAAAGTATACCAATACCTCACCACTAGCCATTAATTCACGAAATACTTGAGTTATAAACCTCGCAAAAATTGAGGGGCTATTGCAGAACCCGAAGGCAATCTTAAAAATTCATATTGGCCTTGAGGTGTTACAAAGGACGTATATAATGACGAATTTGCATCTAATGAAATGTTATAAAAAGCATCTCGTAAGT
Source organism: Abscondita cerata (assembly GCA_030710515.1). Taxonomy (NCBI): domain Eukaryota; kingdom Metazoa; phylum Arthropoda; class Insecta; order Coleoptera; family Lampyridae; genus Abscondita; species Abscondita cerata. The sequence continues at coordinate 8,383 of JALBCR010003550.1, read as the reverse complement.
CAAGCTTGCTAAAATAATTTTTGCTACGTAAACTGTCTAAATGATCATCTATCGAAGGAATTGGAAAACGATCCTTCACAGCCACTTTATTTAAATCGCGATAGTCAATGCACATTCGTTTTGACCCATTTTTCTTAGTTATTAATACTATTGGCGATGCATATGGTGACATGCTCGGTCTAATTATTTCTCTACTTAATAGATCACTAACAATATCATTAACGGCAATTTTGTCAAAATGCGAAAGTCTACGAGGCTTATAAAAGAAATAATCATGCTTATCCTCTAGACGAATAGATGCTTCAAATTTTACATTACGTTGCCCACAGCGCTCAACATCCAAATAATCCGCTTTATACAATGTAATGAAATCATTAGCATCTTTAGGTGAAACCTCCTCATTAATATCAAACTAAAGTTTTTATCGTCACCCATCTATCAACATAAGCTGTTCCATTTCACTTTCATCTCTCATCAACTTTCGTTCAGAGTCATTACCTACTTTCGATGATACTGTTACTGCATCATTTTGAAAACTAACATTAATATTCTGATTTGAAATAAAATCACGACCTAGCAAGCAATCATAGCTCATTACATCATCGTTAACTACACAGAAATCTACTACAAATTTAACAAAATTTGTCGTAATTTGAGCAGTACATACCTAATATGTTTAAACTACTATTATTTATACCAACAAAGGTGCTTTGATGTGCATTGGGCTGCATACGTGACCAGGGCACGAACCTCCTTTCAATAATGAAATTCCACTCCCAGTATCTACAATGGCTTTCACATTGACTGGATCAGCTTCCCCAATCATAATAGGCAACACATATGCTGGAATAACTTCTAGACCCCTTTCGAGTAACATTGTTGTACTATCGGCAGGAACCTTGGCATTTAGTCTCGGACAGTCTTTCTTGAAATGACCCACGGCATTGCATAGATAGCATTTCTTGCTAGGGCATTTTGAAGCATAATGACCATGCGTTTTACACCTAAAACATTTTAATACATTGGATTGCTCATCTACCGGATTTCTAACAGGAACTGATGAAGACACATTGGCTTTAGACACACCCGTTCAAAGTTGCTTAAACTATTCATCACATTTAGGAGATCATCTACAGAGTTGAAACGACTGATCCTCGCTTGAGACTGTAATACTGCATTATCGAATCCATCAATTAGATAATCAATCAATTCGCTATCAGTAAGGTTTAACTGATTTCCTAACATTAACTTGTCGTGATAATATGATGTAAAACTTTCATTTTTCACTTTCGAGCATCAAACTTACGCATTTGACTAATTTTACTTTCTCGCCGACTGAACATTGAAATCATGGTGGACTTTAAGCTGGAATACGTAAGAGCGGCATAACAAGGCTTAGAATGAAACCATGAATGTGCTGTTCCCACTAGCTTGCCTGCTAAAATTATAACCATTACGTCACTGCTAACCTTATGTACATCTTTAACGGTGTCAATCCGTTGGAACCAGGATGCTGCATCTTCATCACTTGAGCCCGAAAACTCTGGTAATAACGCAGCAATTTCTGCATTGGTTACACGCTTATCTTGGCTTACTTGCTTCTCTCATGCTTGACACAACCAATTTCACCAAATCTTGAATCGAAACGTTCATTCCCGTTGCATCCGAAGACGGTCCTGCATATCCTACAGCCCCATTGTCATCACTACTGGTTCTTTGCCCTAGGTCTCCTGAACCTCTTCAGCATAACCACCAGAACGAGTGATCGGCATGGCACGGAATATAAATTTCGCCGTCTTAATAATCTCGGAATTTCACTTCTACGGTAATTAAGCTTCAACTTCTGGTAATCACTGGTAACCACTGGTAACCCCACACCTGACGTTGTAAGGATGGCCTTTACTTTCAACGATAAATTTTACAACAAATTGACAACATGTACTACATCGACAGACATTTAAAAACTAGTAACCAACATCAGGAAACCCGCCAACGTTGCCGGATTGTCTTTTTAACTTACGCTGTTGCCAGCTTCTCTTAATATGTTAAAAATAATATGCTTACACTTATAATGTTTTCGACTGGTAAGCGTATATAATGCTCGTTTAAGGACTGCTCCTGGTGTGAACGTAGCCATCAGCACGACGCCCGCAATTTATAATTTTAAGATTGTTACAGTTATTGTTCTCTAGACGGTGCGATTCAATTTACAAACTACAAATTCAGAACTGAATTGATCTTTTTGATACTGTGATTAACTGCTTACTGAAATAACGTCATCATCTAAAGAAACAGGCAATGAGAGAATTCTGACGGAACTGATACTTTTTAAAGTCCATATAGTTCAGTAAATAGCGTAGTTAAACATAAATAAATAAATCAACTCAACGCACCCAGTCGAAAACACTATTAGTAATCTAGGTCGGAAAATAGCACATGAAGAGTCTGGTAAAGTAACTTTACGGGTCCTAATTTTATTTATAGTAAATATTAGTATTGCCATATCTCAGTAATTATATTATAATGCTGATAATAATAATGTTGATTGTTTTCAGTATTTGTCAAAAAGTGATTATAGTTCAAGCGGAACTAATTTACATTTGATGATCACAAAAAATTTAGATTCAATTAACACACGAGTGGTTCGGAAGAAAATTGCATGACATCACAATTTCAAGAAAAACTCGAGTACAATATTGACGTTTATCACTAACTATATAGGGATGAATAAAATAACATAGTTTTATTCAATTTGAGGTTAGTTTTGTTGTTAAAAGATCTCGTTTATTTTACTAAATTAAACAATATAGAATAGAATAGATATTTATTTTGTTCTTTACAAAACAAAAGAATTTGATTTTTATAATTACAATAACAAAATAAAAAAATTATCATTTAAATAACAATAACTTATTGACTTTCAATTTAGCAATTATTTTTCTTCTCTGTTTCTCCATCCATTGTCTTCTCTCCATTACTTTCCTCATCCATTCGATTCCTTCCCCAGTATCCCTAACAACATCCTTTTATCTCTTCTTCTACTCTCAATTCAAAGTATCGCTTACTCATGTGTTCCAAGTCCTCCCATCCATCTCACACAGTCTGCCAATCTATCTCGTCCTTCCACCAATGTTTATTTTCTCTTTCTTTATTTCCCACTCTAAATCTTGCAATCGTTCTTTTCTCTTTCAGTCCTTTCTTTTCTATTATACAGGGTGATTTAGCTAACCGTTCATTAAAGTTTATGGACTTCCGTTAAATATTTGTTTAAAAATTTGGAATAGGAGATTGTTTGAAAAGTTCTATTTAATTAAAATATTTCAGCTGTTCTAGCACGTCAGTTACACCGGTATTTCCACCAACTTTCTTATTTTTAAATGGAATGACATATTTTTTTGTATATTTAAGTTCTACGCTAAAACCTGGAGTTACTTTCATGTACTACAACCTATATGAAAAATCAATAGTTTTGAGATATTCTCATTTTTTGAGAAAAAATTGGTTTTGTAGTATTGTTTCAAACCCTTGTCAATGATTGAAAAAGAAAGTTATAGTAACATAATTTTGGCTATACTTAGGAGGGACTGTTAAGATTTTAAATGATGTGTAATTTGACATCTCATTATTTACCCAGTTAGCAAATGATATCTTTCCTATATCGAATCGATAAAGAATTGTCGATATTCGACGTCGCACTAATATCACCTTAGATCTCTCGTAAGTCTTTGAAACACCGTTGGTATACCGACGCGGGCCTCAGAGATCGAAGTTTTTCGATATTGAGCGAGACCTCTCCGAGACACCGTGCCTTGGTCACCGTCGATCTCTAAGCGATGTTCATGCGATGTCTTATCTATTTATTTCTGTATTTAATAATAATTAACGATGAAATAAAGATTATTGAATATAGTTTGCAGTAAAACTTCTAGCTATTAAGTTGACGTGACAAATTAATAGCTGGAAGTTTTACTGTAAAATATATTCAATAAAATACTGCTATATTTTTATACCTTTAAAACTTTTAAAAACTTTAAAATTACAAAATGTTAAATAATGCATTTATTTACACAAAAATGTATACAATCTACAACATAATAGGTATATGAAAAGCGTAAATACTAATTAGGTACTAGGTAGGCGCATTCATTACAAAAAGGACTAATTTATTTTTGGTGATCAGAATCTGGTTCGAGGATTGTTGCACACCCAGAAAGTCTAGAACGAAATCATATTGTTAAAAACTTGTTGGCAAAAGCAATATACAAAAAGTTATAACCTTTTAGTTCTTTTTTACTCGATCTCCTGCATTGACTAACCAATTTGCAACTGCTGCCTCACATTCACAGAGGGTAATCAAAGTCTTCGTGGCTTCTCGTGCTGCAACTACAAGACAAAGAACATTTCATCAGTTCTCAAATATTAAAAAGTTAAAAAATGTACCTAGTATGCATTCCAATATTCTCGCAAACAAATTAAATGCGTGTTCCCCTTTTTCCCCTGAAGCTGTATTGACAGGCAAGGTCGTCAATCATCAAAGCTCGCATAATTCGCCCAATTGCATCCGTTGTACATCTGCCTCCCATTGATCCAAGATATTTTGTCTAAAACGTCTAGTATAGTTTTGATTCATGTTGAAATACTGAATTAACGTACCACATCTACTTTGACTTTGTTAGAGTGAAGAGTAGCTTCAAATGAACTAAGGGCCTCCGTTGACTTTAATGGTAACTCAGGTAAACTGTCGAAATTAATGTCATGATTTGCTATTGTTTCAGACAGCCGATCTTTTGAAAGAATTGCTAAATATGTTATCAACGTCCTTTCGTAGCTCAATGCCAGACTCGATAATACAAGGGTATTTTCTAAAACCAATATACTTATTACCAGTGATGTTCAGCAATAAATATAATTCTTTACTAACCGGTGTTAAAGAGCCTGAAATGGGGTCAGTTTGTGTTAATCTGAAATTGAAGTAGCCAATTTTAACATGTATTACAATGTAATGTAATATAAATCTTACTTGTTTTCCTGGGTAATAATGGGAATGCCATCAAGTGGATCTGAAAAACCACACTATTTAAGTTGGAATAAACGGTTCCAATTTCAGGCACTTTGGGAAGAGAAATACGTGATATATCATCAGTCTTTTTGTTTTCTTATGGTTTCTATTTCCGGTGCAAAGACGATTCGTCAGTTGACGCTTCGTCACTTGAACTCCCACATTGGTACCTTTTGGGTTTTGATAGGGGGCCTTTTCTCATCATTTTTATCACTAAGGTCAGACGTCATTTCAGCTTTTTAATTTTCCTTGAGCTCCATCAAAGTCACTGCAACGAAAAATATTTAAATTACGTTAACTTTTTAAATACAAACTTACGAAATGTTTTCATAATTTCCGCTTTCCACTTCTTCCACTTTGGATCCGGAGATACTTTTTTTGAATGAGTCGTTGTATTTTGATATCAGCAATACCATCTGGCCGGTAGCAAAGCCCTCTTCTTCTTCTATACCAGTTGTCTGGAATAACGGCAACTTCGTCGTGATCGGGAAATTTAACGATGTAGTACATATTCTTTTGTCAGCAGCTGTGTGGATCAACGGAAGAAAGACGTATAAAGACTTATGTGGATATTGAAGCAGGTATCCTTTCTGAGAAATTTCATCACATGAAACATGTCTTAGTTCAGAGTCTATTTTAACGACAATATTTTTAAAATGGAAGACTCGCAGGGATAATTGTACAAATTTTTAACAGGAATTAAATTGTTTCCTAATATATATACTGTTTCATTCTGAACAATGTTCCGAATCAAGAACGGCTGAGTACCGTTTAGCAGCACACAATTATCGCCGTCTCGTAATGACAGGAAACCTTTGCACTCTTATACTTTTGAATTGCCTTCCAGTAAAATTTAACATAATTGGACCTTATACTGTGAGGTTGTTTGAAGCTTTGATTCTATAATAGGTACCTTAGATAGGTTTGTATGTTGGATTTCAACTAAACGTCGATAGACTTGTTGTAATTCAGAAGAAGTTTTCTTAATATTCTCTTTAGCTTTCCTAAACAATTCTCGAGAAAATGCAGAAAACTCGTCAAAGGGGCCAAAACGTTTCACATCATCAGCCAAATGTCACAATGCTATGGATATTATATGAGATAGTCTCGTCGCCAAAACAATTGGCAAAATTTTGATTAAAATACAGTAACAGTGATTTTGAGTAAGCATTATAACTAAAACATGTTTTCTCGAAGCCAACAACCGAATAACAACATGCAAGCATAAGAATAATTTGTAGTGCTGAAGAGGAAGAACATTAAATAGAACAAACAGGCCAGTATAAAGAACAAGTTTCTAAACTCCGTTGCTTTCCATCTGTCGATATCATTCAAGCTTCTAGGCTTTCTGTTAAAATCTGAGGAGTGGCTTTGGCTAAACACAAGACGATGTGAGATCAAATCAATTAGGCTTCTTGACAGTTTATATGGTTTTGCCGCTCTAACCCGAGTAATGCATTTTCTCACAACTCAAGGCAAACTAGATGCATGTACTCAAATGGTATGTCCTTTACCATGTCCAATCTTTCGAGACATTCAGGGGGCTTCGATCAAGATTGTGGTCATCAAAACTTTTGACGAAATTCTTGATCACTGCGGAGGAAAAATTAACTCCTGGGAATGTCACACGATTTGAAACATAATTTCCTTCAATTTTGCACTTTGTACAAGCAAAATATCCAGCATGAGACTTCACACAGCAAATGTAGGCTCTAGCTGGCGCGTCTAAACAAAAGAAATTGAAGATACTGTTACTGTTCTATGCTCATCTAATTTGAACCCTTGGTCACAGAGCTGCTTCAATTCGATGACAAATTCCGCGAGAGTCGTGAACATTATTAGGTTTTCCTTCCCCACAATATATCCCTACAACAAATGGATCACTGCCACTTTCAGAAACCTTGCAAAGTATTGGCCAAAATTCTCTCTTTGAACTTTTTGTAAATTGGCAATCCATCGATATTAAATTGAAGTGAAACCGAAAATCTGTATCTAAGTTATTTAACATAACTTTTGAAATTTGATTCGATAAACCAAAGTGTACATAATTGCCTGGAAGAACCTGTCGAATAGTTGTTGAAGTTGGAGTTTTCAGAAGGTTCGCACATCTTTTGGAAATGACGAAAAGCAGGGATGCATCCTGGGCCTTTAAGCAAACCATTAACCTGATGTGCGGAATTGAATGATTGATGGCCCAAGAGCTCAAAAATGATTCATCAAAATGATTAACATGAAAGATTCAACTTCATGAGAACTTTCAGTTGATTCTTCAGAGCTAGAAATAATGGAACCCTTTGCTTCGCTGGAACTATATAAACGTCAGAAACGGAGGCGCGTTCACCTGATAGTAAACGTTCTTGCTCAAAATGTTGAGAATTATTTTCATTTGTAATTTGAGCTACTTTGTCCAAATGATTAATTAATTTTAACCTCTTCTCTATTTTCTAGACTCCCTTGCTATTCTCTTTTTGTAATTTTTGTGCAGTTTATCCATTTCCAGAAGACAATTTCTTCCTTTAAAAGAAAATTGAAGAAGTTACTACAGTATGTCAAATTGGTTTTTATAGAACATCGAGTTGATTTTAGTGCGCTACTAAAAATGCGTAGGACTTTATTATTAGCCTTCAAACATGTACTGTGCATACGTGCATTGTCTTCGTCATAGGGCATTTGATGTTTAATTTTGAGATTTAAAGTTTTCCCCAAACACTAGCGGTAAAATCCAATAACAAGGCCAATTTGACACACAAAAAACAAAAGAACTAACAATTTTGTCCTAATAGATTTGTCAAAAACGGCAAAACCTAAACGTGATTTGAAACTTAAATCAATTGGGTATTTTCAAAAATTAAAAAACGCCGGGTTAAAATTTTATACATCTTGTGTGACAAGTATTGTTGCAGCGCTGCCAAGAATTAAACTTCTCACACACGCATGTAAATAACTTCTGTCGCCGTCTCAGCCGTGTGATAAAGATAACACAATGCGTGTTTGTATATTGGATAGGAGTATTTTGTGGCTGCTAAACAAGTAAAATTTAAAATAATGTTAGATTTTCTACATTATTGTTGTTGGGGTTACATTTTTACTATTTTTACTTTCCAACTTTAATAACTTACAGAGACTTACAAAGTGGTATGTAAGATACCGCAAATTTAATGCCGTTAGTATCCACGAATAGGAGAATAAATTTACTTACCAAATGAACTGCGTTAGAAGGGGGGAACAGATTACATTAGAACGTGCTCCTTTAAAACAATCACCAACATAGAGATTTACGTATTGCCGAAATGCGGCTGCTTTTCACTGTTGCTTTTCATGCCC